>PVIU01006505.1:0-100973 GCA_004026605.1 Ondatra zibethicus
ACCAGACTCTCTGAATGTGGCGGCGAAAGTTGGCAGATGGAGAACCCACAAACAATGACACCAGGACCTATCTCTTCTGCATGTATTAACTTTTTGAGAACCGAGTCTTTTTGAATGCACTCCTTCCTAGGCCAGGAGGGATGGGGGTGGGCCTTGGACTTCCAACAGGGCAGGGCACCATGCCCTCTTTCAAGGAAGACGGGGGAGGGAGGAGGGGTGGGGGGTAGTGGGAGGGGACCGGGAGAAGGGGAAGAAAGGAAAAAAAATTTTTTTTATCTTTAATTATGTTCTTGAATGGAAAAAATAAAACAAAACAATGTATGGAAAAAAAACCCACATGTAAAAGAATTTGTAGCAGGATTGAACTTTTCAAACAGGTCCCCTGAAATAATACTTGTCTATTTCAGGACAGGTCCCTGAAATAGCACCTGTCCCTTGGTTAAGGGCTTTGTTCCCTAGCAGTCATTACTTGGCAATTCCTCACTCCTGATTTTCCTAATTCTTCTGATCAGATGTATTTTAATATCATGCTTGGGTTTTCCAGGCAACCAAAATGGGAAGGCTTACACTGCTTGGTCTGCTGTACTGAGAGTGGAATCTCTCGGGTTTTTTCTTTTAAAAAAAAAACAAAAAAGCAAAAAAAATAACAAAGTGACTCCTATTTTTCTACTCTTAAACACTTAGATTAAAGGGTGTTATTGGATATTAATCGCTAAAGAAAATGAGTGTAAAAGAATTTTACTGAGAATTTTACCTGTGGTTTCATTACATCATAGTCCTTGGCTATCCAGAAATTTTATAAAATGAGTATAAAATATATATAAAAAAAAAGACATGTGTTCTTTCTGTGTGGACGAGGCTAGCCTTGAGCTGTGGGGATCAAGCACTTCTCTGTCCTCCGTCTCTGCCTCTCAAGAAGTTGGAAATGCTGTACAAACCACAATGCCTAACTGGTTTTGATTTCTGATAGGTACAACTCCAGGCCAACCTTCCAACATTAGCTTGTAACAAGCAGATCCTTTAATTAATGAGTTTCTGCATCAAAGGGAGATGTCCATTGAGGTCATTTTTTTTAATCTTGTCTGCTGACCTCTCCTCTGGTGTCAGCCAGCAAGCCTCTCTCAGAGAGGTGGGGCATTATATGAAAGCCAGGGGACATCCTCACAGCATTGGTTACATTTTTCTGTTTTCTCTCTTTCTTTCCGTTTTTTTGTTATTGAGGCAAGGTCTTTCCTCCCTACCCTAGAGCTCACCAAGAAGCCTATCCTGTGTGACTGACAGGAGTCTGTATGTCTCTGCGCCCCAGAGCTGTGACCATAAGAATGTGCTACCATGTCCAGCCTTTTTGCATGGTTGTGGGGTTTGAACTCAGGACTTTATGCATGCAGGACAAACACTTCTCCCACTGAGCCATCTCCCATCTTTGATCATACATGTTCTAGAAGGGCAGAAAATGATCATATGTAATATCCCACTTTTACTTTCTCACATATGTAACCATACCTGAGGATGTTTGGGAAAGCTAGCTCTATAACTCATGTCCACTACCAAGATTCTGAGGTCACCGAGGCACTCTGTATCCCAGGAAGCAGAATAACTACCACCAGCGGGGAAAGAAGACAGTATCCCTGTTCCCAAGTCTCACAGGGTACCCCAAATGCAGCTTAATCACTTCATGAAGTATACTTTACATGTCAATTTACATGTCCATCAATTATATTTTTAGAACAGTCACAGGCACTGGGAGAGCAGTATCACCAGAGCCCCAGAGATGTAGGGTATCTGTCTATATTTGGGTTGCCTACTATGGCAGGATTTGTTATTTTAGCAGAAAAATAGTATCTCATTCTAATATTCTTGATTGTTCAGTTCCTCCTTGTATCCATACTGTGGCCACATAAATCTAGCATTCATCATAACACTGCATTGTCAAGCTATGGTGACAATACTTTATTTATAAAAGAGATCAACACAATGGGGAGTTCATTTTGTTGAAATGAAAGGGTATATTTCATTGCAGTAAGTCAGCTTTTATTCAGCAATATACCTTGGAGTTTGCCTGCTCACTTCCCGCATTTCGTCCCAGCATCGACTGCCCATGATAAAGTGATTACTCTTGCAAAGTGGTGCGCTCAACACTAACTGACTTGATGAATGTCTTTACTCCTGTGTTCATAAGCAACATGCAAATAAGGATGCTTGCTAGCTGACCATTGCCCCCAGGCTCTAGAGCTGAGATGCCATGTGGTTGTTTCATTTTAAGTATCCTACCCACTGTCCACTCTGTTGGATAATCTCTTAGTCTCTCTAACAAGATCCACTCAATAAAGGGATATTTTGAAAGCATATGATGGCAGTGAACTTAAAGTATACAATCAATCATAGGTGATACTAAATAATCAGATGTAATAAAAGAAAACATTTTGTAAAGTACAGTACCTTGGACTTTAAAATAAAGCTGTCAGGATATCTCTATTTACTTAGGTATTACATGCATACAGAGACTCAAGATTTTTGGTATGAATTAAAGAGAGGGAAAAAAGTCAATTTCTTACTACTCAGTCTTAAAGAAGTTAATATTAAATTTCATTCAGTTAAATCATACTATCAAATAGATAATTGTACTTTTTAGAAGCATTTGTCTAAGACATTTCTTATCATTACAATATTGTTTTCTCATTAAAAGTTCTTTAGTTACTTTCAAAATTAAAGTAGCTTATATTTGGTTAGTTGAAATATATATGAAACATTTTAAACTTTACACAAGGTCATTTTTGTTTGAGCGTTTACATTTGTCTGCACCTTATGTTACCAAATAGCATCATTTTCCCAGATCAATGGAAGACAAAATGTAACCATTAAAAAACTTAAATTGCTACAATCACAGGCCTAATTCATGTCATGGTGAAGGCTGTGGGTTTGTTCATCAATATTCCCGTGGATAGGACCAACAGCAGTAAAAACAGTAGTGGGCGAGCAGACCCAGCATCCTGGGCTGTAAAGTGTGTGTCTGTAAACAATGGACAGTTTGTGTAGAAAGGCTGAAGCAAATGCTCAAGCAGACAAAAGCAACTGAATGAGGAGCCAGTGCAAAGTAAATCCTGTATGTCTAGGACAAATGAAAAACAAATTCTAAACAAAACAGGACAGGCAAATGATCTGGGCAGGTGGCCTGCGGTGATTTGCGTTTCTCAAACATGAAAATAAATGTGCTCCATGATTTATTCAGTTTTAGTGAGCAAGAAAGTATGAACTTTTATACAGATGAATGAAAATCACAGACCTGAAGGATTTTTGCCTTTTGTGGGGGGAAACCTCAAAACGTATGCATTTATATGAAATGTCCCTGAAGTTTGACATACAAAATAAGCCTTGTCCAAGTTCATGTACAAAAGACAGGCTTAAAAATGAGCAGATCAAATATAACATATGCAAAATCATAATTGTATTTGGCTTATATATCTAGATAAATAATATGAAGAAACTCATTTTATTTTTTAATATCTGTTCAGTAACTGCATATATTTTAAATGGAAAGCAGACAAGAAGCCACACAGAGTTTAGTTACTAAGACAATATGTCTCTAAACAATTATTTTGCCATACATCACTCCAGAGAAACTCTTTCACTGATATAAATGTAGAGGTATTGATTTGTATATGTTTACCTGAGCCAGCTTCAAAGAGGTGGAGGTGTGCTGTCCTTACTGTCTTTTCTATTAGGTAGAAACAGGTACTCCTGAATTAATTGCTAGGCATTGAAATCTATCTTTCTTTCTATCATCTATCTATCTATCTATCCTTTAAGAATTTTAAACAATTTATTTTGCTCTTATTAACCCCCGACTCCCCCATGTCACGCTCACAGCATTCTCCTCCCCATCCATTGAGTACAATCAGTGCTCTCTCTATCCTCATTGTTATGTGGTCATCCCCTGAGGAGAAAAATAAATAATTCTACCACTCCTTGCAACCATCAGATGCCAATAGCTCCTCATCTAGGGGTGAAACTCCTGAGCGCCTCTCCACATACTAGAATGTTGCCTGGATTGATCTTGTACGGGCCTTGTGGAGGCCACCAGAGCTCCGCTGAGTTCATGAGCGCAGCAATCCTGTCATGATCAGGAGACCGTCTTTCCCTCTGGTCCTCCCTGACCTCTGGCTCTTCAATCTTTCTGTGTCCTCTTCTGCAATGTCTCCCGAGCCTTGATGGGAGTGGATCAGAGATGTCCTGTTTTTAGCTGAACACTTCCCTGGGCTTATTCTCTGCACTTGGGCCGACTGTTGGGTATTTTAAATTGAATCAGTTTTAATAAACACATTCAAGTCCTGGTTCCAGGAAAGCTCTTTGGCCATGGAAGGGTAACAGGAACTTTTGCATCATTTTCACATTTTTGACTCTGTGATTTCAAGGATGTTCTGCCCATGTTTTGGCTCCCTTTGAAGATATGTCAGTGTTGTGGTACAATATTCCTCTGCAGACAGAAAAGGGATGGCAGATTTTATTCCCTTAATTAAGTTACTCTTAACTGGATTAGTTTAGATGAATGAAAAACCCAATCCAAATCACCCTGTTTGAGACAGATTGCAGAAGGTATAATTTTAGGTGTGGCATCTGTTAAAATCCCTGCTATAATCAAGAAAAAAATATGGGACTCTTGAGGTCAGAGAAAAATAAACACAATCTTGACAGCTTTGCACAACCCTTGGCACAGGGTGAAGCAGCAGCCTTGGTTTAATCCCATTCATACGATAGGAAGAGGTGTTTGTTTTATTATTCATTTGTTCCAGCCACAGCTTTTATTATCCTGACATTGTTTTATTTTTAACTTGGGCAGCAGGGTTGAGGAGTTACATGAATGATGATGTAGAGTTCAGCATCTTAAGCAGATTATTTGTGGATAATTACTCGACCGAGCACTCTGACATAAACCTCAACATCATAAAAGCTGACAGAAAACAACATTGACATACTTGCAAGGTGCTTCATCGCCAAGAAGTATCTGAAAATGTGTGTAAGAATTATTGCTTCTTGAAGCCTTAATGGCAGTAATAGAAGAATGACAGGAAGATATCTCCTACATAGTGTATTCTTACCTTAGAAACCCCTAATACTCCATAAGACCTAAGAAGGAGGAAGGATCTATTCATTCTCCTACAGCAAACCTTCAGTACATACTACTTGGCAGGTATATATTAGAGTCTGAAAATGTAAAAATTAAGAAGGCATAAAATGTCACTTACAAAATCTGGCACTAAATGCAATGGTGATTTGTTCACGAAGAGGCTCTTGTGTCCCTAAGTATTTACACACGGTGTTAATCAGATATTGTTTCTCAGTCTCCTTAGAGTGGAAGCATAGTTAAGCAGGTGTCCCGAAGGCAGCAACACAGGGAAACACAAGCACTGAGTGTCTAAATCTGCCCACATTAAAAAATGCCCACGACCATCCAGTACTTCCAAAGCTCTCAAAGATGGCAATATGGCTAAGTGGTAAAACAGTCTCCCACTATCCCTGAGTGACAAGCTGAGTTCTGTCCTCTATCCCCATGATTCACATAGTGTAAGGAGATAAAGGATGCCTGCAAGTTGGCCTCTGATCTTATACTCATATCATAGCACAGGCACCCCCTCCACACACCCCAAATACATCTGCTCATTTTACAGCCAATAAAATCCTTAAAAATCATCTTTCAAAAGCGCAGTTGGGTCATGGTTGATATGCATGGTCAAATATTCCAATAATCACCCCCAGAAGAACTTAGCAGCAAAAATTAGGATTTAGCAAACACAATTTCATTTTCATGGGTGCGATAAGGTCTACTGAAGTTCATGAATCCATGACGGAAGTCTGGATAGGCAGTTTAATACCTCACTGGAGTGAGGCTGCACCAGCGTCGCTGCCATCCCCAGCTCTTTCTCTGTGACTGTGTTTTGTTTGACACTAATAGCACATTGTAAACCCACTTCATCTATGGACAGATGCCACTGACTTAAAAGCAAAGTACCTCTGTTATTTCACTTTTATTGCAAATTATCAGTTGCCAGTGGATACTGCTCCATTAAAAAAAAAAAGCAGGAGAGCCAAAGCAGATAGAAATGTGTGTGTGTGTGTGTGTGTGTGTGTGTGTGTGTGTGTGTGTGTTCATTGCTATAAATAGTGGCAAATGTCAAACAAACAGAAAACCACCTAAAATTGTTTTTTGGCATTTCCAGTTTGAATCCTAATTTCTAAAAATTCTGAAGTCTAAAGGAGAGACTCCTGCATTGCCTATACTCTGCAGATTCCTGGCATGTCCTATAAGATCACTAAAACCTGCTCCACTGACTCCTCAGAAACCAAGGATGTAGCTGTGGGCTACAAGGTGGAAAAAGAACCTTGTAGCCCACAGCTCTATCAGGAGGAAGCAAACTATGGACCAACCCAACGATGTGTCCAAGGTCCTATAACCATTTGTAGCAGAAAGAGGGCTGACGGTTGCATTTCCATACACATGGTAAGCGATCTTTATGGCACACCACTCCAGTTTCTACTATTACAATTCAACAGCCGCAGAGAAAGAATAATTGTCTCATGAGTGATTGTGTCAGGGAGGAGCCAGAGGAGGAAAGGGATAAACAGGTTAGAGTGCACCCTGAGCTCACATGGCCCAGGTGATGCACTGCTGAGATTTTTTTCACCCTTTAGACTCCCACATGGAGCAGAGAGAAGTTCCCAAGGCCCTTCACACATCATTACAGGAATGGCAATCCTCCTGCCTTTGTGTATAATGAAACATAGGCTGAAGTACTGCTTGGGTATGTGTTTAGAGTTCAAGGCTTACGCTCAAGAAGGAATCCTCAGGCAACAGGCAGAAAGTATGTGGCCCTAGGAGAGCTATAGCAATAGAAGGGACAGACTCCTGGATTTTGCACACCTACTATCTTCCCAGCGCCACACACTTGTTTGATAGGCTTTTGCTTTTCAGATAAAAACACACTTGAAAGGAAAGAATGCTCTAGGTAGACAACTCCGTCTTGCTCTGAAACTTTCACACACAAATTCCAGTTCAGCTATTTTTAGTAGTGATATATTTTGAGCCGTTGAGCCTTTACAAAGCCCATTAGGCAAAATATATTTTGAAGAGGTGGGTGGGCTGTGAATGCAGCTACCGTGAGGGGCCAAGAGCCCTGCCCCTCCTTTCGATCCTAGAGCTTTTTGCCCCTCTGTCCCAGCTCAGTGGCTTGGCACAGGGGATGGCTTTAGAACTCACTGGGCTCCAGTACTTGTCAAGAGATATTTATGGGGTGTTCTCATGCCATAAATATGGCTCCACTCAGCTCTGACTTTACTTACAGGAAATGCTTTAGCTAAGCCCTGTGGGTCTGTTGGTGAGGCAGAAGAAAATTATTCACTCAGATGTTTGTATCACTTGGTGGGGGGAGACAACAGCATATGAGCCACGAAGAGAGGGGACCCAGACTTTGCACAATGCTCCTGCGGGATTTGCTTCCCTAGTTTCTTTCCTGGCTATCTAGGCATTGGCTAGACTTCAGGCAGCACAAAGCAAACTGGAATACATACAGAGAGAGCTGAACTCTTAAGATGTATTCCTGCTTAAAACAATAAGAATAAAGTTCTATTTGCATAGCGGGAGACCAGTGAATGTTAGGCTGGGTAGAGCCATCCTGTCTGCTAGAGGCCCCGGAAAAAGCAGAAAGTGGGGTGCACATGAATAGCTCGATTCCCAGTAAGCCCCAGGAAATAATTCTACTTTCTGTACAAGAGCATATCAAAGCTAATAACTTTCTTAGCGGCTTCATGGAAACCGCCATGGTCATGCTTACATGGAGCATATCTGCTTCTGGATGCATGGATCTTTCTAGCAGCAGGTGTTTCTGCTAAGAACTGATCCAAGAGAACAAAAAACCCAGACACATTGGTTGAGCAGAATTTTTGCTCCATCTCATTTTAAAAAGAATAAAATTTTTCATTTTAGACAGCAACTTGTGACTATGTGAGCTCTTCCTCGTTTTGTTTAGAAAAATTATTTCCGTGTTACCGTATTTGGAAACAGTATTTGAGAAACATCAGTATCACAAAAACATAACCCTATTACAGTTTTCTGTGTAAATGACTAAAAACATCCACTTGCCCCATAAAGTCTAACGACCGTGCTGAAGAATCACATATATTTACAAAGTTGGAATCCAATCTGTCTTTCCACAGCTTTACCTCCCTGTCCCTGGAACCTAGCCACACTTCTTCAACCCACCATCACTAGCTTGGTCATTGCCATCACTCGTTTTCACAGACAGAAGCACAGGTGTCTGACTTGGGCTCACAGGCTCAGTTGTTGCAATCCCTCTCACCGCTACATGGACTCTCTTTCCCTGCTGCAGCAATGCATTCCTGAGGGTGCAAATATGGAGTGATCTGAACTGGGACTATCATTCAGATGTCACCCACAGGCTAAAAGCTATTAACAGCTTCCTGTTCTTTCAGAATAAAGTAAAAAAGTTCTTTTTCTTAATTGAAATAAACATTTTTTATAAAGTATATTCTGATCGCAGCTTTCTCTTCCTCAACTCCTCCTGAATACTCCACACCTCCTTACTCATCCAAATCCATACCCTTTCTTTCTCTGTCATTAGAAAACTAATAGTCATACAAAATAAAATAAAAACAGAATAGAAAACAAACAAACAGAAAAAAGAGCCAAAGAAAAACTGCAAGAAACACATACAGACCCAGAGACATACACATTCACACACACAGAGAGAGAGAGGAGAGAGAGAGAGAGAGAGAGAGAGAGAGAGATCCCATAAAACACAAAATATAAAAATAATATATAATCAAACCTGTGGGGAAAAAAAGCCCAGAAAAAGCATTGTAACACACACACACACACACACACACACACACACCTCCAAAAACACTGTTGAGTTTGTTTTCTGTTGATCATCTACTCCTGGGCATGAAGCCTGCCCTTAAGTGTGAGGCGATGTTGGATAATATTAATTTTTCTTCTTCAAGGTGTTATCAATTGGAGATAACCACTGGGCTCTCTCCATTGAGATGAGGGCTTGTGTACACTTCCTCTTTCAGTGTTGGGACCCTATCTGGCTTAGACTTTCATAGACCTTGCCTGTGCTGCCACAGTGTCCGTGAGTTCACATGTGCTCCAGTCTTGTTTCATTTACAAGGCTTTGCTTCTGTGGCGGCTGCCATACCCACTAGCTCTTACAATCTCTCTGCATCCTCTTTTGCAGAGTTTCCTGAGCCCTGAGAGGAGGGATTTGGTCCAGACATCTCATTTAGGACTGAGTATGCCAAGGTCTCTTACTTTTTGCACATTGTTCAGCTGTGAGTCTCTGTATTTGTTTTTTTCATATTCTTTTATTTTTTTCATTCAAAAAAAATTTACATTTCCTCCCCTTCTGCCAGACCCCTCCCACTCCCATCCTACCCTTTCTCCCTCCACCTGCTTCCTTAAGAGAGGGCATGGTACCCTGCCCTGTGGGAAGTCCAAGGCCCTCCCCCCTCCATCTTGGCCTAGAAAGGTGTGCATCCAAATAGACTAGGTTCCCAAAAAGATAATACATGCAGAAGAGATAGGTCCTAGGGTCATTATTGATAGCTTCTCAGTCTGTCCCCACTGGCAGCCACATTCAGAGAGTCCGGTTTGATCATATGCTCGTTCAGTCCCAGTCCAGCTGGATTTGGTAGGGTCCCATTAGATCAGGCACACTGTCTCAGTGGGTAGACCAGCCCCTCACGGTCCTAACTTCCTTGCTCATCTTCTCCCACCTTCTGCTCTTTGACTGACCCTGGGAGCTCAGTCCATTGCTCTGATGTGAATGTGGGTCTCTGTCTCTATCTCCATCATCAGACGAAATTTCTATGGTGGTGATCAAGATATTCATCAATGTGACTATGGGACAAGGCTATGCCTGAGTCTCTGTATTTGTTCCCATTATGGCAGAAGGAAGCTTCTCTGATGATGGCTTACAAAGACACTGATCTGTGAGTACAGTAGAATGTCATTAGGTATCATTTATTGTTATGTCCCTTTAGCAGAACAGTAGGGTTGGCTTTTCCCTATGTCCATGGCTAGTTTCAGGTTCTTGGCCCCCCAAGCAGTATTGGGCATGGGCTCCAACTCAGAGAGGGCACCTTAAATCCATTCAGATGGTGACACCATGGCACGTCAGCATTGTAGATGGGAGGGTTTGTGGCTGGAGTACTCCGAGTACTAGTCAATAAAAATGGAGGTTCTAGGTAGGCACCAGCTCAGCTTCTCTGTATTCAATGAGTATGTATGGTGAAACAAAATTCCTGTTTCATCAGGAGCCACATGTTCTCTTATTGTTAATTGTTTGGGCCCACTTAGTATCAATCCATAATCTTGTCAACCTCTCTCCCCTACATGGTCAACTTCTTCTGTCTTAAAGCAAATCTTGCACACGGCATTGTAGACTCAACCCTTTTACATCACCTAGGGAAAGCATTCCTAATCATCTGATCATACTTTATTCTCCAATAAAGACATTCATCACTTTTAGAACTGAGAGTCTATTAATATTTATTTAATTCATTGTCAGTCAACTCATTTAACTGAAATTCTCAGCTGAAATGCAATGGTTCCAATTCACAGAGCATCCCCAGTGCTAATCTCTTACTGGATGAGCTGTCAGAATTATAGATTATTGAAGCTATCAAGGTAAGGAGCAGAAAAGTGCCCAATATAGTTAGGAGAGCTGTCATTCCTAGAATCTCTCCATATCGGGAGATTGTAGAGTTTACCGAAGAGAAAACCTGTAGACAGATGCTTCTTCTCTGGGTTCGTCTGCCTTATATTCATAGGAAGTTAGTTGGAGTAATACCAAATCCAAGTTTCAGATACTTGTGGCCATTATCACCAACTTGATTGGCTCTGGCTTTAGGTGGAACAGTGAGGAAATCTCCAGGAAGGATTATTTGAGGGTTGGACCTTCCCAGATACGAAGATGTGGAGAAGTAAAGCAGTTCTGTTTGCCTGGCTGGCATTGCTTCTTGCTGTGAGTCTCCTGATACTGTTCTGATGCTGCCATCCTTCACTGGCATTGGTTTCTGGCTTCTTCAGTCTTCCAATGTGAACTGAAGACTAGCTATGCCCAGCGATTTCTCCATTCCTTCAGTACTAGACTGGGACTGCAGAGGCATCCAGATGTGTGGACTGACTAACCAGCTACCAGGTTTTCAGCTTCTCTAGCACGAGTGGCTATGGTTGGGTTGCCAAGACACTCTCAGTTATAAGCCATTGATTACACTCTATTATTTATTTTACTTCATAGAACCTTAACTAATACATTTGTCATTCTCAATTGTATGTGTAATGTCCATTTGTCTAATTAGAATGGCTCAGGAAACTCATCCAGTAAGAACAATGCAATATCCTTTTTTCAAGCACACAGATCATGTCCATCAATACTAGGCTATTGTTAATATTTATTGTTTCTACACTTAACAGTATTGAGAAATGAACTTGTAATTATCATGACCACCATGCAGTAACACACCAGAAACCACACTATACTCAGATGTGGAACAGTCATGTCGAAGCAATTCTTTAAAGCAATCTTGCAAAGCAGACTCCAAGACTTGGTGAGGTTCCGAGGTGCTTAACCATCCTTGGATAATGTCAAAAAAATGCACTCATAAAGATGGCTTACAGAATGCCATTCTCACATTTCTAGGAAAATATCTGTGGAGGGATGGGTGTGGATGTTGAACTCTACGGCAGTCAGTGTGGACCACTACTACTGCCCACGTGCAGATGAAGCCCTTGAAACCTTATGAGCCCAGCTTCAGAATTAACCCATCAGGGTATGGGGTCCTTACTGGAGCTCAGTTCAGCAGGTCTGTTGTTATAGCCACACCCTATCAGGGTATTTCCAGTCTTATTCATTCCTAAAAAGAAATTTCGAGTCAGAGATGTACCTTTTGGTGGGTCAGGGGACCAAAAGAACATTGTGAAAAAGTACAATTTTGCTTATGGAAATACAAAGATTCATGGAGAGAAGGGAATGTAACACCATTTTAAAATGAAAGCCTTGTCCCTGCCCTTCTCCTTCCTGGATCGCCTGAGACACATCAGAGGCACCAAGCAAAGCAATCCAAGGTCTCTGGGCATTTCCTGGGTCAAAAAGTTTAACAGTGTGGAAAGCAGCATGAAGTACCTAATTGTAGAATTACCCCCGGGCTTTCAGGATTTGGGGCTTGTCCACAAACTGACAGATGAGACAGGTACACCCACCATAAAAACATCAGGACTCTTAGCTGGAGAAAAGGTTCAAGATACAGAAGTCAAGGAAAACCAAAGGGAATCAATTACTTTGTGTACCTGGCTGTTCAGGCTGTGGTGGATACCTGCTGTAGTAGTCACAATGGCACATAATAATGAAGGGGAATTTGAAGAAGAGTGGTAAATGTGTCCTTTTCCTGCCCAAAGGCTGACAGCCCCGGAGGACCTGTGAGTTCCGCTCAGTAGAGCACTGGGGGAATCCATCCTAATTACCCTTTCCCAGATGGGCGGGCACATGGCAGTGGCTTGCAGCCTGTATCAATTCATTTTGGGCTCTGCATGATTGGAGTTTCCCAGAGTGCTTTGTGGGAATTCGAGGGCTAAAGAAAGCGAATTGAAGCAATGTCATATGTGTGATGGGGTGCTTTACATGTACATAATGAAAATAATACTTATACTGAAGGGGAGCATACATCACCTGATAGACTTAAGAACTGCATCATCTCCAGAAACAGGGAGGAGTCTGCTGTCCCTGGCCTCTCCCGAGGTTAATGACCTAAACCAGTTCAGGCCATAGAAATGTGTTCCATGTAAAAATTATACCGCCAAGAATCAGTATGAAGGGAGGCCTAGGATTAGATGAACTTCAGAACAAAGTCTGGTGAACCAAAACTTAAAATGTGTTATTCTTAAAGATTTAATCTATATTTTATTTATGTGTCTGTTTCTCTGAGGTGCACATGTGTATGCATGCCTGTGTATTTATGTGTGTGCGTGTTGCATGCTGTGTGGCATAGGAACTGGTTAGCATGGGTGTGGATGTGTCCAATTATTGCTGCACTTGCACTTAAGTTCATCCAGAAGCCGAGGTCAGTGTCTGCTATGTCTTCCAGAATGCTCTGCACTCCTAACTTTGAGATAGAGTCTGCCCGAGCCTGAAGCTCACCCATTCAGGTGTGTTGGTTGGACAGTAACCTTCAGAGATCAACCTGTCTATAAACTCTAGTGCTGGGGTTACAGGCATATGTCGCAAAGGCCAGCAGTGGGTGTTAAGGATTGGAGTTTAGATTTTCATGCTGGCATGAAAGCCCCTTTTCTGATGGCTATCTTCCCAGCTCCTCTTTAAACTTTTAATGCACATTTGAATTCCTACCAAATTTGAGTTTTGTGTGCTAAAGTTCACGAGCAAACAAATGAAACATATCTGGCATTTATTCTCCAGAACAAATTAGTCGGGGAGATAGTTTGTCATTCTAAAAATGTCTAGCATCCATCTTGTAACACAAAACCATTTTTTTGATAATTTTACTATTAAGGGCCATGTCCCATAAATAGAAGTAAAATTCCAATTTCAGATCTTTCCCAGGATACAAACTCACAGACAATGAGCCATCTTAAAAAATGTGAGGTACACCAATGTCTACTGAGGAAAGATACCACAAAACCCAAGGCACACATGAGCAGGTTACACAGGTGCCAGCCCAGGGGGACTCAGGTCAATGCTGTAATAGCACAAATTGATTCTGAGTAATCACTGGATCCATCATTCACTGGGTGACCAATAAAATGGTTCTGCATGTGACATTCATCTTCTGATTTAGAATCTCTATGCCACTGCAGACACAGGACATACTGTGTTCCAGTTTTACCTCAGGATATGACAAGATGTATTTTATTGACCCAACTTCAGTGAATTATAGCTAGGTAATAACTGATTCCAATATTAGAACACAATATTATCGACTCTGTGTACCCTGCCAGGAGAACTACAGGAATATGATCTTCTGAGAGAACATATGACAAATAGAATTGGCTTACATATACGGTCTATAAGAATACACATATACATGCATACATATACACATACATACACACAATGGTCACACATTCTAGGTATATTTAACTCATTATGGAGCTGAAAGATGACTTTTAACCTCTTTTCCTCCCATCCCCTCTGTTCCATCTCTCAAATACTGAAATTACAGGCATATACAACCATACCTGGGTTATGCAGGGCTGGGGATGAAGGCTAAGGCTTTGTGCATGTTGAACAGGCATTCTACAAACTGAGCCACATTCCTAGCCCTTATTATATTAATATTATATATTATATCAAAACTTGCATAGATCTAAACCAGTTGTTTCTTGTGTAAGATATGACTTACCACACTCACTTTCTATTGTACTTTAGTCTATTGCATATAAATATATATGTTATAATCTGTATAATATTTAATGATCATACAATATATCAATGTATACCTTTGTGGTTTAATGAACATATTCATATCTTACTATTTAAAACTGTTAACCTCTCAGTATAGTTCTTTAGGACATCTCAGTTGTCATTCTCTTTATATACCACCTCAGTGACCCCAAATTTCCTTATTCGCCTCCCTGCTCCCATCCCATCACCAAATATATCAAGGAGCTTTGTTCTGTTTCTATTTCTTTCTATAAAATAGGTGATTAGCTCCCTTAGTTAAAATGATGTGCTTCTGAATACAAACAAGAGACTTCTGATATCCAATATTAAAGAAATTGGATTTCTTTATTCATACAGAGACCATATAAAAATAATGAAACATGGAAAGATATTTCTGAACCATCTGTCACAAGATGAATTTATATCCATTGTCATTTTAAGAGTGAACAGCGCTCTGTGATACTACTCCAAAAGTCAATACTTACTTCACGGTTTCAATATGGAAATTTAATGTTGACTATAACATACTACTCCCTGGGTGCCAACTTACTGTAATATGCGATGAGAACTTCTAATTCCCCTTGTGATTCCAGAGAATTAGTCTGATCACCTCATAATTCATATCCCAGTGAAATACATTATCAGGTCGATACACTTTGGAGTAATTGCAGCTCACACTTCCTAATCTACTGAAAGGATTACTTGAGGTTTGAGTTTGCTCTGCTCAAGATGGATGGAGTCTGCAATAATCTCTGCTTTTTTTCCAGTTGACCATATAGATGGCAGGTGTTCAGTCTACTGGATCCCAAATATAAACAGCCATGCCTCTTAGACTGTTGACTAATGGAGAGAGAACCACGAACCGAGGACTGCTTCCCCACTGGAATACATTTGTAAACACGGCTTAGTTCTCACAGTTTTCATAGAGGAGAAGCTCTGGGGTGCCATAGACTATGTCTCCTCTTTGAGCTGTTTCTTTATCCGGACAGTTAAGACAAGGAATAGGAAAGGACCATTGCTCTAGGAGCAGCCAAACCCTGTGCTCCACTGTGAGACCAATGGAGATATATGTGAATATTCTGTCTGAGGTCAGCAAGCCTGGTCCAAGTAGGCAACAGGGAAGGACTGAGGCCCAACCACAGTTTGTCTCCAGCACCAGATCAATGCCTGCCTTGCCCAGCTGCGCATCAAGGAGATAGGAACACAATGCAGAAGGCAGACTCTACTCACTGTGGCTCATAAATTAGTCTTTAATGTTTAGGTCCCTTTTCTTCCAAATATTTACAGCAAAGGGTTGGGGGAACAAAGACTGTATGGTGGAGAAGGGACTCACAGACTGCATTTAGAACTGTGAAGGCTGGGCTTTTTCAATTTTGATCTCACCTGGCACACATTATCTCTTAATGTTAGCCAGGTCTGTGTGAGAGGTGTTTTCTATTACCAGATTCTTTTTCTTTTAAGACAGATAGTTTTAATTTATGAATATGTCTGGGTTGTTCATTGCATGCCCTGTAGCAGTCAGAAGAGGGCATTGAATTCTCTGCAGCCAGACTTTCTCTGCAGCCAGACTTACAGGCAGTTTTGAGTTGCCTGTATGTGTGTTGGGAACCAAATTTTAGCCCAAGCAAAGCAATATATGCTCACAGACACTGATTCATCTCCCCAGCCACATTATGAGATTTTTGATCTGTACAAGTATGTCTCAGATTTGGTAGTTTTCACATTTGGGACCAGATCCTTCTGTGTTGTGATAAGCTGTTCCCTGTACCATTTTCTTTTCAGCATTCTTGCCTGCAAGGTGCCAGACTTTGCTGACATTTATAACAATTCAAGATCTCTGCTATCTAGACATAGTTATTTTGCATTGTGGGCACAATTTTTCATCAGTTGGAATAACGAATACTTTTATTTACCAACCTTATAAAATAACATGAGAAACTGTTTCCATGCATTTTCAAATATTCATGAAGAAGCAAAATCACTCCAGTTCAGGACTCCTGATGAACACTCTACCACTGATTCCTGACAAAAAGGCTTGAGAGCTGGGTGACTTCCCTATTCCACAAAACGCCCTGTAACCTGTGGGGATCTCAGTAGCCATGAGGGAACTCTGGGCATTGAGCCGAGAGTTTGAACCCCAGGCTGGTGTTCCTCATCCTGTAAATGTGTACTTTATATAAGAGAAAACCCACTGACCTTGATTCAGAACTTTAAGGTTAACTTCTACCTGTCCAAATGGAGAAGGGTGCAATCACTATCAGTCTTTTCTTAATGCTCTAAAAATATGTTTAATATTGATATCCTGTGCATGCACATATGTGGGCACATGTGTCAGGGCTTACATGTGGAAGTCAAAGGACAACTTTCACATGTCCGTTCTCTCCTTCAGCCATTTCTCTCAAGCTACCTCCCTGGTTATCTCTCATTTTTATTAACCTTCAAATAAACAAGTTTTCAGAAGCAGTTTCTCCATACATGTTAACAATATTTAAATTTAAATAAGGTCCAGTTACTTTCTTTCCTCCTTCTTCCAGAAATAGCCTCTAGCCCTGAGAATCAGACAGTCCAGATTTGAACTGCAGCCCCTCCACTTCCCAGCTGGGTGACCCTGTGCTCAAAGCTGAATGCCTAGCTTTACATCCTACGGAAAAGCAAACTCGATTTGGTGAACTTCACAGGGTGTTAACAGCTTGCTCCTTGTTGCAGCAGCTCAGAGGAGCAGGGGTGACCGCGCACACTGAAGCCATGGAGGGAAGTCCTGCTGCCATTGCCGTTCCCAGCAGGACCTTTGCTACAGACAGTGCGGTTCTTTCTCCTCCATTAGATCTGACTACCCACAGCCTTAAAAGGCTGAAACTCACCTTCCCCATAGAAACACATGCTAAAGCTAGTCCAACTTCTCAGCAAATTTAATACAAATTAAACATAGCTCAAGAGTTCCATCTTGTCTAAAAGACCACAGGACTGTGGAAACAGGCCCATTGTACATGTTTGCTCATGACCGGGACAGTAGCAGCTCTTTCCTGAACTAGCTAAGGTCGTCAACATCAGAGTTATTCTGAGAAGAGGTAGAGACCTTTAGTTCAACACAGACATAATGGTTCTTTTCCATCTGGAAGGCCTGGGCATGACCTTTTGGCTTTCAACTCCTTCTTTCTGGTGTCGCTAAATAAAAGGGTTTATATAAGATACTTAAATTTTTTCTTGGTACACATATTAAATATTTCACATTCTATTTACTCTTAGGACTTTAAAACCCATCCAATGTTCATGCAAAAGGGAATATTAAAGGGTAGTTAGCCCTTTAAATCACTAAATGTTAGCTCTATACCCATCTTGGCTCCATAATACAAAGTGAACTAAACACTTAGGAATTAGATCAAGTCTATCTGATATAAAAATATAAAAATAATAATAGTAGCCCAATTGACTTACATAGTTATTAAGCTGAAATCATAGCTCATGAATGAGTAATTTGGGATTACCCTTCTCATAACTTGGTATCATGCCTACCATTTCCATTTATCCAGCATCCTCCGTAATTTATTTTCATGTCCTCTGGATGAATGTCTTCCCTACTTTCTACAAAACATGTAGCTATTATAATCTGGAGTGTTTATACCACCTTGTCAAACCCATGAGAAAAAAAATTCTCAAGATACAATTTGTTAGTGCAGAAAGTACTTTATCTGTACAAATCCGCAAACACCATATTCAAAGACAAAGAGAGAAGAAGAAAATAAGACCAAAACATGATCATGCCCCAGGTTAAAGAGAAAGTGGAAAGTAGCCTTGAATGCACTGGCACAGGAGACCACTTCCTAAATATAACACCAGTAGCACAGACGCTGAATGCAACAATCAGTAAGTGGGACCTCCTGAAACTAAGAAGCTTCTGTAAGACAAACAACATGGTAAATAAGACAAAAAGCAGTCTACAGACAGAGGGCTGATCTTCAAAATATAAAATAACTCAAGAAACAAGCCATCAAAATACCAAATAATTCAATTAAAAAACAGGGTACAGTTCTAAACAGAGTTCCCAACAGAAGAATCTCAGATGGACAAAAGACATTTAATGAATGCTCAGTTTCCTTAGTCTTCAGGAAAATGCAAATCTAAAGGATGCTGAAATACTGTCTTTCACCTATCATAATAGTTAAGATCAAAAACACTGAGGACAGCTTATGTTAGAGAGGATATGGAGTAAAGGGAGCAATTCTCCACTGCAGGTGGAAGTGCAAACTTGTACAGCCACTTTGGAAATCAGTTAGGGAGTTTCTCAGACAACTGGGACTCAATCTACCTCAAGACCCAGCATTACCATTCTTGGTTATGTACCCAAAGGATGCTCGATCATAATACAAGCACACTTGCCCAACTAGGTTATAGCTACATTATTTGTAATAGCCAGATTCTAGAAGCAACCTAAATGCTCTTCAACCAAAGAATAAATTTAAAAATTACATTTTTAATTTAAATTTAATTAAATAAAAATTTACACAATGGAGTATTACTCATCTGTATAAAACAAAACAACACTGACCTTATGAAATTTGCAGACAAATGGATGGAACTAGAAAAAATCCTGAGTGAGGTAACCCAGATCCAGAAAGACAAACATGGGATGTACTCACTCATAAGTGGGTACTAGATGTAAAGCAAAGGACAATCAGACTACAATCCATAGCCCCAGAAAATCTAGGTAAGAAAAAGGACCCTAAGAAGGATGCGTAGATTGCCCTGGGAAGGGGAAATAGAAGATATCTCCTGGGTTAACCTGAGGCTGGAGGCAGGTAGAGTAGAGAGGATGGGGAGATGAAAACACGAGGGAATGGGATGATCGAGTTGGTGGATGGATGAAGTGGGAGAGCAATGAAAGGAACATTTTGATAGAGGATGCCATTTGGGGTTATGGAGAAACCTGGTAGCAGGGAAACACCCAGGAATCCACAAGAATGACCCCAGCTAAGACTCCCAACAATAGTGGAGAGGGTCCTCTCCTGTAAACAGCTTGGTAAGTACCCTAATTGCCATCATAGACCCTTCATCCAGTAACTGATGGAAGCAGATGCAGAGATCCACAGCCAAGCACCAGGCAGAGCTCCAGGAGTCCAGTTGAAGAAAGGGAGGAGGGATTATATGAGCAATGGGGGGGGTGTCAAGATCATGATGGGGAAACTCACAGAGATAGCTCACACCAGCTCCTGGACTCTAGACTGACAGCTGTGTCTTGGGAGCCCGCAAGACACAGAACTAGGCACTCCCTATGTAGGTGCCAGTTGTGTAGCTTGGTCAGTTTGTGGGACCCCTGGTAGTGGGACCAAGATCTATATCCCTGGTACACAAGCTAGCTTTTCGGAGCCCATTCCCCATGGTGGGATGCCACGCTTAGCTTTGATGCTGGGGGAAGGGATTTGGTCCTGCCTCAACTTGATATGCCAGGCTTTGTTGACTCCCATGGGAGCTTTTCCCATCCTGAGGAATCTGTGAGGGGTAAAGTGGGAGTGGATGGTTGGGGGAAGCAGGAGGAGGGGAGGGAGAGGGAACTGTGTTTGGTATGTAAAATGAATAAAAAATATTAAAAAAAACAACACAGGCCCACTGGGAAGTAGGTTAAGATCTCTTAGAGTTTTGTAAAATGGAAAGAAAGAAAAAGCAGAATGTATTTACATAGATAACATAATTGGATTCATAATGATCTGTCTTTTTAAAATAAAAATATGCCTTTCACAAAATTCCACATGTGTCTGTTTCTGTTTGTGCATGTGTGTATGCACACACACAAGCATGCGTGCACACACATTATAAAAATGATTTTTTTATTTCTATATGACACTTCATTAGTTTAGGTATAAAAATATAATAATGTCCATATACGCTTATTTAATATATATGTGAATGAATAAGAAAGTTAAAATTTGCCTACCTATAGAAAATATTCAGCTTGGCAGTAAATAGTATATATGGCACTATTTGTAGCATCACATATATATGCTCATTTCAACATTAAGTAACTTCTATGTTGAAAATAAAGACATCAAATTTATATCACAAATACCAACAGATCTTAAGGTGCCATTATTGCCTTCAAATTGCTTAGAATACTGTATAAATAGAATGAGTCAAGAAAAAAATATTGTTAACATAAAGAGTTATGAAGTGGCCATGCCAACCAATGCACAAAGACTTTAGAGTTGCTGAGTGGGTGGATCAAGGTGAACAGCTTATTATAAGCACACTGTCTTCCCAGGGAGCAAGGGGACAGTGGGAAGAATTGATCATACTTTGTAAAGAGAAGCATTATCCCAAGCCATCTTGATCTTCCCGACATGGTGAGATACAAGAAGATAGAGGTAGTTCAACCTGGCCACCATGAGGATTGACCGAGAAACCTGGAGTCAAGAGTTATAGCTCCAGTAACCTGCTCCCTAGTGTTACGCTGTGCAAATTTTCAAGTGCCCTTGCATCTAGGAAGCAGATGCCCCATCTTTGTTTTTCCAGTAATGATCTCCAACTGTTTAAAAAAATCCCTCTGAGAGAAGAATGCACAAAGCATGCCAGTTTAATACTGTCAGAATAATGTACTTCTGGCACATACAGCAAAGGAGCTCTTTGAAAACCTATCTTAAGCAAAAGCCTACTGTGACAGGTATGTCTTTTTATGTTTCTGGTAGTCACATTTAGAAGTCATAATATTTCCTCAAGTACACACAAATGAATCACTGCTCTTTGGCAACAACCGCAGCGATAATGCATTGACTATTTTTGCAGACAGATCTTTATAAGTGTGATAGTGTTACCAAGGGAAAAAAGTGATGCTTCATGAGGAAAAAGTGCAACTATTATACCTGCCATGTTAGTAACATACAATAAAGATGCAACAGAAATATAATATGTGGAGATATGCCATCATCATTGCTGTGGTCACTTATATGTAGCCATTAAATGGAAATCACAAGGAAAACTGATTATATTTAAAAGAAATTTTAAAATAGTTTTAATTGAATATTTGGATTGGAAGAGTGACTATTTCATGGAAATTGGTGAAAAATACCTACAAATTGTACTACTCATGATAATGTCTTTAAAATACTTGTATTGAGCTGGATAAGCTCAGAATCAGTTAATCTACTCCTTTGAAATACCTAGTCGTTTGTTTTAAGTGTTTGCACTTCTAATATACTTGGGAGTATTGCTGAGGTAGCTGGCAGTACATCACCGACTTCCTGCTGCAGCAATTCTAAGGTCAAAGCTATTGCTTTTGGATTTGATACATTTTAGATATGATTTATGAATTAATTTTAAGGAAAATATGTAAGTCATAGGTCCCCCAAAGCTTTTATGGCATTATAACAATAAAATGTTATAGTTACAAGTTGTTCTTCATCTGTGAGTATCAAAGTCCTTTGTGACATAAACTAACCCCCATAACACATCTCAGAAGCAAGGAAACTGAGCTGCCTTTTATGGACCACAGTAAGCATGAGGAACAAAAGAGGTGGATCATTTATTCTTATTATGATCCCTAGATATAAGGTTCTGGGGCTTGGGGGAAAACTACACACACACACACACACACACACACAAACGTGCAAGGGAAAGAGGTGAGGAAGGAAGGCACAGTCTACACTGTCTCAGGCTGCAATGCATGTAAAACTCATCTATGGGGAAGAAAGCAATATTTTGACATGTTGACACGTTTTCCTTACATTGAACCTCCCCGTAGTTTGGAAACACACCTCTCTAGTGTGTCTCCTAGTAGCAGAAACAAGTGTCCAAGCAACTAAAAAATGCATCTAAAAAATACAAGAGTTCTTAATGTCAGGAATTTATCATCATTACTTTAGAAATATCCATAAAAGGTGTTGGTTAATTGGTTCCTATGAAAATTAGCCAAAGTAAAATGAGAAAAGAAAGAGAAGTCAGAAAATCACTGCTAGAAGTCGACATTCTATATAAAAAAAAATACAGATAGTTTAATAACAGGAAAATAGAGTGGTGTCTTTTAAAAGGTCAATATAATAAAAGAGCCCAAAATTCATAACATTTTGAAACCAGTTAGCACCAGGATCAGAAAGTACTTGACCCTCTTTTCCTTGATCATTTGTCATTTGTCTTCTGTCATCTGCCATGGGTCATTTGCAGAAAAAGAGCTCCAATGTCTAAATTTCTTCTGTCTGTATCCTTTTAAACAGAACTTCACAGGAATTCCATCACCCTGGGAAGTCCACATCTATAGCCTTGACCTTAGGCTAGTGTGTTTACTTATTTTAGCCAATAATGCACGGGGAGTGTCTATTGGCTCTGGGAAAAAGTTTCCAGAGACCTAGAAACTTCTTGTCCATATACTAGGATGCTCTAGTAATCTTGGAAGTGACCTAGGTGAGCCTGCTAGAGTATGGATGGCCACATGGAACAGAGATAAGTGAATACTCCCAGCCACCTAGGGATCAAGCAGCTTCCAGAAGACACTGATCTGGACTGATCTGGTTAGAGAGAGAGACTGAGTTATTCCCAGATCAACTAGATAAGTTATCAAAAGAATCATCTAGTTGACATGTTAAAGATAAAAAGGTTTTTTTTGCTAATTTAAAGCTACTAACATTTCAAGTGTTTAGTGTCAAGAAATACTTAATTTGCATAATTTAACTTTAGCGAATACTAGCTATTCCACAAAACAAGGAGCTTGAATCAATGTGAAAAATTAAATTCTGTATTATATTTTCTGCTTAAGAAAACATATTTTTAAGTTTATGACTGTTGTAACCACTAAAAATACATAACAAAAAAAACCTTAAACCTTTAGAAAGACTTGTCTGATGTGGTTCACTCTTGAAGTTGACATATAATTCTATTGGGCAAGAAAGAAACCAGAATTTTAAAACGACAAACTAAGGGGTGCTCAACATATTGTAAACTAGTAGCTTAATATGCATTAAAGGTATAACCCAATTATTGAAATCTACCTTTTAAAGGTTTTTCAGAAACATCATTTATGTGGTAAGATGAACACCTTGAAAATAACATCATTGATGACCACCCTAATTTTCATCAGAGAGCCTTTATCCAGTAACTGATAGAAGCAGATGCAGAGACCCACAGTCAAGCACTGGGATGAGCTCCTGGAGTCCTCCTGAAGAAACGGAAAAGAGAATGTATGAGGCAGGGGGGGTCAAGGGTCAAGGTCATGACAGAGGAACCCACAGAGACAGCTGATCTGAGCTCATGGGAGCAAGTGGATACTGGACCAACAGGGAGTCTCCATGGGAACAACTTAGGCCCTCATGTATTTAACAGTTATGTTACTTGGTCTGTTTGTAAGATGGCTAGCAGTGACGATCAGGACCTGTCCTTGGTGCCTAGCTGGCTTTCAGGAGCCTGTTTCCCATGCTGGATTATCTAGTCCATCCTTTTTGCAGAAGGAGGGGCTTGGTCCTACCTCAACTTGCTATGCCATGCTTTGCTCAAGCCCCTGGGAATTCTGCTCATTTTTGAATGGAGAGGAGGAAGGGTTAAATGGGAGTGAGGGGGAGGGGATGGGAGGAGCCTAGGGAAGGGAAAATGTGGTCTTGGTCTGTATGTAAAATAAGTAAAAAAAAATACTGTTAATTAAATAATTTTCTTGAAGAAGAAGAAGAAGAAGAAGAAGAAGAAGAAGAAGAAGAAGAAGAAGAAGAAGAAGAAGAAGAAGAAGAAGAAAATAGCATCATTGTTTCTTGAGGCCATCCAGAACCCCTCTGAGGGGACTTTTGAACCAAGTCATATGAAAAGCCAATTTCACTAACTCTACCAACACAGTAAAAAGTAGTGAGAGACCCCTGAAAGAAGTCACCTCTTGGGGATCCTGAAAGTTGCCCTTTCCCTCAAAGAAAAGATATGAGGAAGGCACACATGTTAAGTTATCATGTGGGAACCATGTAATCTCTGCCACAGCAACTAGCCTAGCATGCTTTGCTGAAGGTCAACAAACCACATGCAACAGAGACAGACTAAATGGTTGAGGCTAGCTTTAGTCTGTAGGCTTCTACAACATCCTACTGTTGACTAGAGGTGAGATAGAAGATCCTTCCAGATGAGCTGGATCCAGAAATGATCCTGAGACCCCTGGTGGTCCTGCAGACACCTACACAATGTTATGTCCACTATTGTTTCCTGAGTCCTTCTCTGAGGCTTCATACTCTTGTCTCTTGCATTTTGCCTAGCCTTCTCTGAGACTCAGAGAATCCTACCCGATTGCCAGATAAGTCTCTGATCCAGAACTAGGTACCCAGACTTCAGAGAGGTCTGAGGCCCGGTAGGGCCTCCATCTCTTCTAGTCTTTCTCTTTTGCTTCTGGCCATGCCATCCTTGGCCACCATTAAACTGAAGCAACTGAGCAGGTTAAAACTCCAAAACTTTATAATAAAACAAACCAAGAGACTCTCTCTTAACACAAATAGGGATGTTGAAGAAGTCTAGAAGATTCTGGGCAGGCAAGGCAATGAGTATAAAGCAAGAAAATGTCCCTGGGTGACGGTCACTTCAAAGGACAAGACTGTGAGACAAATACCCCTTCCCTTGACACATCCCTCTCAGTTATGGGAATTTATGGGTGAAACAAAATAAACTTGAGTATTGAAGATATATAGCTCAGTTGGGAGAGGGCTTCCATAGTAAACCCAAGCCCTGAGTTCAGTACCCAGTCCTGAGTAACACTGTGGTGGCACAGGTCTGTAATTCTAGCAGCTGAAAGGTAGAGACAAAAGAATCAGAAGTTCAAGATCACTGTTGGCTACATAATGAGTTCAAGGCCACTCTGGGATACATGACACGATCTCAAAAACAAATACTGAGAATTTTTGTTGTTGATTTTTTTATTTTGCCTTGACTCTTACAGAAGAAAGTTGGGAGACCTAACAGGGAACAGGAATGTCTTCTGCATTAGAAAGATTTGAAGTGAAGCCCTGTCTTCTTATTTCCCACCTTCATATCATATGGGTGGCTTGTCCCCAGAAGACGACACGTCACTCTTCCACAAGCTGCAGGCTACCAGCTACGATTCCATCTTAGCTACAGTCTCTCGCATCTTCCTAACGAGCTCCTGACAGGACTGATAACTGCATCTGAAGACACTGGGACTTTGATCAGACTCATTCTTGACTCACCACTTTCCCTGAAGGATGAAATAGCAGAGCTACTCAAAAAGCCTGCACACAAAGGAAAATGGGCTACACAAAATTCTTTTGTCCTTGACTACCCAGCTAGCCAAGAGCTCTCGGGAGCCCTGTATGTTCTGATTTAACCTGTTGGCTAGTGAAACACTGCTCTCAGATCCTGCCTTTTGTCTCTCAGTCCTGCTCTGAGTCATAAAGGTTGATGTTACCCATATTCCTTCCTCAGCAGGGCCTCATCCTGTAAAAAAGCTTTGACAACTATAGTTTATATTCCCAGATCAGATCCTTTAAGGCCACCATGCTTTCTGCAGTACAGACCCACATTAACTGTCCCAACACTGTGCTGGATCCCACCAATGACTTCTGAAAGGACCCTTTACCATTCTATTGGTCAAGTCTAGCAATGGCAGCTGCTTCCAGTCGTCACTAATTTCCGAAATGCCCCATCCCCTGTTTAGCTTCTCAGCTTGTGAAGGTATATGTTGACAGTCAACGTGACAGGATCTAGAATCACCTTGGAGACAGTGCACCTGACTTTGAGGGAGTATCTGGGTTAGATTATTTGATATGGGAAGGCTCAATCTAAATAGCTTGCAGCACTATTGCACAGTGCTGGACTGAATAGAAAAGAAGAAAGCGAGTTGAGTACCAGCATCAGTCTCCATCTGCATGCTCCCCAAATGTGGATGCAATGTGACGGGCCTCTTCACACTCTGTTGCCATGCCGTCTCACCATGATGGATTGCACCCTCAAACCCTGAGCTAAAATAAAGCCTTCAGTTGTTTGTTTTTGCTGTTGTTGTTGTTGTTGATATTTTGTCATAGCAACCAGAAAATTAGCTAACACAGACTTTCTGTCTTCGTACACAATTTCCTACCAAACTCCTTCTGCTGGGATGCCTGGTGTGTTCTTCCATTTAATTAAGAGCATAGCTGATGATGACAATCTAATCAAACCTTTTATGCTTCTTTATATTTCTTCTACCAGGGACTGGCAAACTGTGAGCATTAGACCCAAAGCCTGCTTTTGGAAATACTTTCCCCAGACTTCAGAAATTCTCAATCATTTAAGTGCCACATTCCCCACAGTGGTTTTGTGCTATAGAGACAGTATTGAGTAATGGCAGCAGAAACTTCATGGTTCACAAAGTCAGTGATGTTTCCAGCTGGCTTTTTGTAGGTTATGTTTGCTGACTTCCACACTAAATCAAATAAAGCCCTCAATCCAGGCCACCCTGTTCCTTTGACCGCTGTAGTGGAGAGCAGCATTGCCCAAGGGGAATATGGACTGTGAAGCTTAACATTTTCTAGTCATTAGAGTAAAAAGAAACCAGCAAAATCAATTGTAATAAACTAGCCGAAAAAAGAATTGTCACTAAGTTATCCATGTTAAAAACAATTGAGTTATTTTTGTAATGTTTTCAAATCCCGGCATGAACTCCACCCTGACATCAAAATCTTATTTAAAATGCTAGATTTTTAGTGCAAATCCCATACTTCTAAGTGGGTTTTGTAAAATTTACTCTCAGAAAGGCAGATCCACAGTATTCATATATCAGAATGAATAAAAAGCAAACTGACAAAACTAAATTTTGGAGAAGCAGAAAAATTAGTGTATTCGTGCATTACCAGTGAGGATGCAACACGGTGTATAACCATCTGATAGAACAAAATTCCAGCCAATGTATGATTCAGCAATTTTACTCAAGTGTTTATGCCAATTAAATAGAACCAGGTTTTACACACACACACACACACACACACACACACACACACACACACACGCACACACACACACACACACACCACAAAGATCAACCACAAACTGGAAAAACAAAAAAACAAACAGAAGTTCTTCAGCAAATAAATAGTTAACAGACTGTGGTACAAACACAGCATGAGATTTCACTCAGCAACAAAAAGGAGCAGAATATCGTTACATATAGTCATGGACACATCCCAAGCCCATAAGTGGGAAGATGGTTCAGTGGGTAAAGAAAGTCTGAATTCTGATCCGAGGCACCCACATAAAAATCTGTGTACAGGAACGTGTATCTGAAAAACCAGTGATGGGAGTGGTGGGGTACAGTGGGCAGAGACAGGAGGATTCCCAGAACTTGCTGATCAACAACTGTAGCCACTCAGCAAGCTCCAGGCTTGGTAAGAGAGATCTGCGTGTCTGTGGGTATGCATGTGACACAGAATACATGTATGAAGGACAACTGCGGAAGTCAGTTCTTTCCTTCTGCCGTGATTATTCCTTGGTGATACCAACAAAATTCCAAGTACCAGTACCAATCTGAGGCTAGTTGGCAAATTACTGGACAGACAGCTCTAAGTCTATACCCAAATGGATGAAATACAACTAAATTTGAGTCATTGAGATGGCACCACAAAACAACTTCCAGAAAGCACACTTCTGCAAAAACACACATTTCTCTTCTAATGAGGTTGCAATTCCAAAAAAGGTAATGAAGCCTCTGGGGAAGGAAAAACTAACCGTTTGAGACAAACTGTTTGTAGACGGGCATTGTTCCCTCTAGCCGGCTCCTCAGCCCGCTAGCACGCGGCTGTCTCCTGGAAAAGATACACATTTACCCTAAACTTCCCTTCTTAAGAAAAGGAAAATGTCTAAAATGACAGCGAATTAGTTCATATTACCAGGCTTCCTTCTTCTGCATGAATGGCAGCATGTAGCATGATAATGAGTGGAGATGACGGCTGGTGCGAAAGGTTCTTTCTTTGACAACTTGACAAATAAAATCAAAATGAGGCAAACACCCCAGAAGCAAAGGAAGGGAAGGCTCGGGGCCTCTCTGTGCGTCTGGCTGCATGCCCTGTGGAGGAGTCCCTGGAGGCGGATGGGGAGGCTTGGAGTCTGGAGCACCAGGGAGGAAACTGTGGGGCCCAGAGGTTCCTGCTGTCCTTGGTGGCTGTTGTGACTAGCATCTGGGCAAGGGACAGCACAGCCCCATCCCTGCACGGTGTAACTTGTTAGGCTGCTGTACATGCACTGTCACTGGAGGGATAGAGTGAGGTCAGGTCCTTTAAATGATCAGAAACAAGACCAGAGTTTGAGAAGATAAGTAGGGGTAACCTTGGAAGGAGTTAGAGCAGAGTATATTTTCTGCAAAGAAACCTCCATCCCTCAGTCTGTCAAAGGCCCTCTACCACCGGCTTTCTTGTCTCGGCTTCGTGAGACCACTCCACTCAAGCTGGAACAGCATTTGTATGACCTGTGAACCCTTGCTTCTGCCATCCCATCCCACCAATGCTCATGCACCATCTCCTTTAATCAGAGTCTTGAAAACCGAACCCAACTATACATATTTCATATTTTGGGCTGTCTTTTCCACACTCGTGATACAACAGTTGCCATGTGTTTCCAATGCTGCACCTGACATCTTTGTCATTCCTACTTTAATTCTCACAAACCTCAGGCAGGAATCATCATGTCTGTTTACAGACAGGTAAAGTCTAGATCAGAGCTGTTACACAGCTAGAATAAGGTCACCCAGCTAGCACTATCAGGGTCAGTATCCAAACTTGTTATCAAAACCTGTGTGTGGTTTTTTTTTTCATACATTGTTTTGTTTTATTTTTTTCATTCAAAAACATAATTAAAGAAATAAAATTTTTACCTTTCTTCCCCTTCTCCCGGTCCCCTCCCACTACCTCTCCATCCCTCCTCCCTCCCCCTTCTTCCTTGAAAGAGGGCATGGTGCCCTGCCCTGTTGGAAGTCCAAGGCCCACCCCCATCCCTCCCGGCCTAGGAAGGAGTGCATTCAAAAAGACTCGGTTCTCAAAAAGATAATACATGCAGAAGAGATAGGTCCTGGTGTCATTGTTGATGGGTTCTCCATCTGCCAACTTTGATTTGGGACATAATCATTTAGTCAAACAACATTTAAGGAGAGTCTATATAGATGCCAGGCAATGAGCTATATTGTAAGGGCCCAAAAGATTAAATGATTCTGACAATATGATGTCATAAAACATCATGGCAGGTGTGCAGGCTACATGGAAGTTTCTTAGGTCAAGGCAAAGCAGGAGTTGGGGACATGGGGTGATGTAGTTTAGATAGAAAAGCATCATGACCAAAGGCACAGCGTTCTGAAAGTCAATGGAGTGCTCACAGTTCTTTAGCAGCATTCTGGGAGCATTGCTGAGAATGGGATAGGGGTTTCCTTTGTCAAGTAGAGCAAGTAGGGGTAGAAGCTATTCTACAAGTAACTTGAAGCCACAGAAGGACTGTGAAGTGGAAGATGATCAGACCATGTGGGTCTCTCTTCATTTACTCAAGCACACATTGAGTACCAAACATTGTGCTGAAACAGGAGACACAAGTAAGAGTTGTAAGGTGAATGATGAGGAGAACCAAAGAAATCAACCGCTATTACAGAAAACTACCAAACACTCAGCAGAGTGTGCTAAAGAATGGCTCAGGGAGTTGGGAACACTATTTGAAATAGGAGGAATGGGAAGTGGTGGGTGTTAGGAGAGGGGGAGCTGGTGTCCCTGGAAGGCTCACAGGGAGCAGAAGGTACATTCCAAGTGTGAAGTGACAAGATTGATGATTCTTCTAAACATGTGATAAAAGTATTCTGCACCTTACTGGAATCAGGCCAGGTACAAGGGGAGTCATAGCTGGGACTTTTTGAATCTTTAGATAGCTGTGCTTCCAATAACGCCCAGAAATTGGAAAGAAGGAAAAACATAATAAATTTGTGAAGAAAAAAATCCGAATTTGATTTTAGAAACACTGGGAGGAAACTGCCAAAAATTCACCAAAGAAAGTTGTACAGATGGAAAATACTAGGGATAGACTCCAGCACATAGGGGTGATGTCATACTTTTTTATTATTTTTTTTTCACTGCTAACGATTATTTACCTAATAATGGTCAATGTTGAAGAGACTGATTCAAAAAATAACATACACTTTACTAAGTATAGTTCCTAAAGCAATTCCGTTATGTTGGCCTTCTTATCCCACAGGTGTCCCAAATGGCACAGATCTGTCACCTGAGCTGACAAGCGTCCAATGGCTTTATCCAGAAGCTGTATTTTGTGTGATGATGCCATCCTCAGAGAATGAATGAAATATGTGTTCTGAATCCTTATGCTTTTACAGGTGTTTTGATGATCTGAGGTGAATGTGTACATTTTTACAGATGATCTCAGTTTGTTCTTGACACTTCCAGGCTCTTAGAAGTTTCTTTGCCTTTGATCATCTCTGGTCTTTGTAATCTCATTACCAATACTGTCATTTTGACACCATCATTTATTTTTATTCTTATGTTGAAGCACAATAAGAAGTAGGAGGTACATTTTCTGATCTTATGAATCCATAATTACAGAAAAATGTAGTAACTCTGGGATGGTGTTACAGAGGTATTGATTTCAATATCATGAAAACTTAAAGTTTTATGTGTTCATTTTGAACTTAATAATAGTCTAAAATAAGACTTTGCTACACTGAAATTTTAGTATATTTAAGGACATATCTTTTAAAAAGAGAATAGAATTCTTCCTTTCAGCAACAGCCTTCTACATGGAGAGAAGGACAGAGTTCTGACCATTAAAGGAAAGCACTGGCGCTGAAGAAACGGAAGCTGGAGATAGGACACAAAGCACGGCTCCTTAGGACTCACAGACGCTGGGGACTGCTCCTGCCCTGTTGGGACAGCTGGAAATTAATAGTTTCAGCTAAGATACCCCATTAACTCTGAACCCAACTGCTCCAAAGTGGAAGAAAAAAGGATTTGGAGATTGCGGATGAGATCATTATAAGTTAAAGAGTGGCTTTGTACAACTGTTTGAAGTCAAATTTTAAAGCCACGTAAGTATTGTATGGGGTGAGGCACCACCGACTACAGCCTAGAGAAAGGCAGGTGAGCCCTGAGAGACCAGCAAAGCCTGTTGGAATGGCAGTCCACGGACAGCCCAAAGCCTGTTGGAATGACAGTCCACGGACAGCCCAAAGCCTGAGAATTAACATCCTGACAAGCTGCTTCATATGTTCACATTCGACCCCAACATTATTCTTGTGCCTCTGAGAAAATGACATGCCCCTACTATGATTACATGAAAACCAGGTCATCAGACCCTAACTACGAACTCCCACCTGCTTCCTATGGACCATACTCCCCTGTTCTCCTCCTGGCCAGTGTGAAGTGCCCTTTGTCTGATTGACGTGGGCTATTTGTCATGCTTCTAATATCTTCACTCTTCACAAGAGCCCTTTTTTTTCATTCCAATTCTATCTTAAATTTCAATCCCATTTTTGTTGCTGTTGCCTGCTTTCTAGTTAAGAATATTAACTGCATATTATGGGTTCACGATCTTTCACTCACAATACCAAAAGATATATATGTATATATGTATGTATATATAGAGAGGGCTTACATTACACACACACACACACACACACACACACACTCACTCTCGCACACACACACACTCATTTGCTGATCCTTGTTCAGCAGCCACCTGCCATGGAAATTCACACTTAGAATAAATATTCTCGTATTGTGGAGTGGAAGTATCAGCATGACTGATTACAGCATGCCTAGGTTCTCTGTAACATAAATACACCCACTGTATTACATTTGTAAAAATGGAAAGCAGTTGCATTTTGAAAAGTGTCTGACCTCCTGCACTCGGGGTGAAGAATTATACACTTTCACTCTCTTTCATATTAATCTCAATATTTAGGAACATTTGGGAAAGTATTTACATTGTGTACTTGATTAATCCAGAGGCTAAATTGAAACACCAGTGGTTTCCGACTTAATAAGTTCACCTACAGAACTGTGGTCAAATTCAAGCTGCAGTAATACATTAAGGTGCATTACCATGTCTAGACACACTTCATATACCATCTAATATTCCCAGAGAACGTCTGCTGCCCAAGCATATTATTTTCTTAATGAAACAAACCTCAGACATGCCTGTGAGACTCAAACAACAGACAGAATGCGGAAGTAGCTGCAGCCTGCCTCCGCTCCCCCATCTCAGAGCTTCCTAGGGCAGCTTTGCTGTTCCAGGCATTGCTGGGTAAGTGCTTTCATCCAAGATGAGTGTGTGTCCCATTTGCTGCACTGGTAAAGCACATGAGCTCCCTTATTCCTAAGTGAGGTCAAAGTCGTGGCGACTCTTACTTCCAGCCTATCCCCAAACTCCCATGTATTCTTATCATCTTGGTTTAAACAGCAAAAATTGGGGTACTTTTCTGAAAAAGTCCTGGCGACGGGAATTACATATTACAAGATTAGGAAAACTTTTAGGAGGCTCATCTGCCAAATTATTTGCCCATCAAGCCTTCATTAGGCTGAGAAGGGCACATTGGTAGAGCATGATTGGCATGCAGAGTATGGGGACGTCATACAGCATACACCAGCGGGGCAGGGGTCCTCACACGTGACCTTCCCACAGGACAACCCCTCCATGTTCTCATCTCTGCAATGACTACCTACTTGTGAGAGTTCTTGTGAAGATGGGAAGTAATTTCCCCTTGAAGCTCACAGCCACGTGTCTGACACACAGCTCTCCCTGACTGAGTGCAGCAGGCAAAAGCAATTGAGCTTCTCTGTAAAGTAGGAGGCTGGTTTCATCCACCACTGCTGCACTCAGAGGAGAGCCCACCTTTCCATTCTCCTACCTGATACCAGTGTGTTCTGATTCTTGGTAATTAAAAGAAATCAAGGGACACCTTTGACAGGTACTCTGAGAGCAGCGGGTCTCTGGGGAACAGGAGAAGGGATCAGAAGGCAGGAGCGTGAGTGGCTCCAACAGTTTGGAAGAGACCCGCCAGCGTAGGAATTCATTCAGCAGGGGAGAGATTTCATTCTTCGAAACAATTCTCCAAAGACTGTCTACAGCCAGGTAGATGGACATCAAAGCAGGATGAAGTCCCGAGGAAATTTAAAATGAGATGTGACTGCCTCGTATCTGTCAAGAGCAGAGTGACAGGCTTAAAGGGCTCAAATTTCCTTTCTTCATTGAGACTTCAGTTTCATTCATGACTCTTATGAAGCAGAAAGCTTCAGAGACTCGAAAACAATGTTGAACCGTAGCAAGAAGATATCTTCTTGGTCATCTGGTGCTAAATATAAAAATTGTGTGCCCAATAGTTATTTAAGCTGTGTGTGTGTGTGCTCATGGTTTTCAGTAGGTTAATGTGTATCTGTGGAAGGTAACATTGGGTCTCTTCTATTGCTCTCTTCAGTAGAATCAGAAACCGCTGATAAACTAGATGTGCTGTACAGTAGACTCCAGGGGTCCTCTTATCTCCTCTCCTTTGCCCAAGTTTTAAGATACAGGGGATCAGAACTGTGTCCTCCAGTTTGTGTAGCAAGCACTTTACCAACTAAGCATTCTTCCCAAGCCTCTAAGACAGATGACTTAGAGAGATGGACACGGCATTATGCAGGAAATGGGAAAACAACGCGGAGCCTGGGAACAGAACCAAGCCTGTGGGCCAAGGGGAGAGTAGAAAGCCGAGACATAAGTTTTTGTTCCAGACTGGGCAAACCACATTCTCAGAGCTCCAGGGATGAGAAGGGAGAATGTCATGATGGTGACAGAGACTGAGGAAGTGGCCATGTGGACTGGTATACAGACAGCAAGAACGGAAATGCGATGAGATGAGTGTGAGAGGCAGAGGTCTGACGGAATGGATTTATGAGGCAGTTCATGGCTGGTTGTCATGACAATAAACAACAGGCACCACCCACCTTTATACCACAGGAGTGGGTAAGGGAGGGGCTTACCCACTGAGCTGTGACATGTCTAGGGAAGACAGGTGTTTAAACTTTAACAGACTGATTAAAAGTACTCCGGGGCTGAAAATAATTGAAAATGCTAAGCTGTGGTGATGGCTTATAAGCAAACAGCCATGGCTCTGAGCCATTGTGGAAGCTGCAGAGAATGTTCGCTCCTGAGAAGCAGGTGAGGAAATGTGACCTCAGCAACGAGCCATCCCTGAACTCACGCAGCAGCAGCAGCAGCAGCAGCATTAGTGGTGGCAGCAGCATGAGAGCCCAGAGCAATATCAGTCATATGAACTAAACTGTGCTTTGGAAATGATGACCACATGGCTAATTTCAGACACAATGCCAATAGGCTCTGGAATCCTGGGTAGAAGGAGTGCAGTCAAGGCACTCTGAAGGAAGTACAAGAACCTTTGAACTTCAGTTTTCTCATTAGGAAAGCAGAAGAAATGTACCCACACCCTCCACAAAGCTAACCAATATAAGCTAAAAACAGGACCATATTAGTGATGTGGATGCCAGCATGGAACTTCATGGTAGGAACATAGTGTCAGGTCTCCCAAAAGAGTTAGAGCAGAAAACCAGAAAGTTCTGGAAAGTAATCACTCTCTTTATACTTCTACTTGACATTTGCTTCTGCGCCCTCTGCCTTCTCAGCAAGAATCTAGTGAAACTTGACTCTCCATCACTCCAAAATGTATATTGCATTTGTGGTTAGCAGAAGCTAATTCTTCTTCTATCTATCTATCTATCTATCTATCTATCTATCTATCTATCTATCTACCTCTAACCCAGACTCCTAGGAGAGCAGGTGGTTATCCCAGTTCCTGCCCTGAAGAGGCAGGCCACATGCGCTTCTTAGAGCCCTTCTTGAGTCAGGACAGAGGACAGAGTATAGAGACTATGTCTTTAAACTGAGAATAGGTTGACAGGCAGCCACCAAAGGAAATCAACTACCTAAAAACCCATGAAATTACAGGGACTATCATAAAGATGTGCTCAGGCAGGATTATCATGAGATGCTAAGGTAAATCTGTCTTAATGCTGTGGAATTGAATGCTGGATTCCTTGAGGCTTGTGTGAGCTCAGGTGAGTGTATACCCTGGGTAGCATACACAGTGGTGTAACATTGGGAGAGCACATATTTAGCTTGGTTATTTAAAGGAGCTGACTTTGGAGAGACTGTGAGCAGCGTCGTTTGAGAAATCCCAAAGGAGCCTGCTAAACGGGCTAATGAGAGCATGACAGCCATCCATCATGAACCCTGTGGACGCAGAGGGGCACCGGAGCTGCCTGCACCCAGGGGCGGCAGAGAGCTGTGGCTCACACACACCTCTCCAATGTCATTCAAAGGACCTTGGGTCTGGTTCTCCAACGTTTAATAATTACCTGAATGCCACACAGGTACTGAATTCACTGAACAATCTGATACACTCTGAATAACAAGTTGCATTTGGACAGAGAAAGAATCGACTCTTCAGGTTTTCCTATTAATCTGCTAACCTTCCCTTCAAAACTAAAACCCAGCTGTCAGCCTTTGGAAGAAAAGAGGCTTGTTTCATAATGTACGTGGATTTCCCCTTCCCCCACAAAAATCCAAGGTCGTCAGTGGTAAGATAGCTGTCTTTGGCACAAACTCCTCGTGATTTAGTCAGAAAATCCTTGCTGAAGTGGAAGACCAGCCGTTTAAAGCGTTTCTACTCCAAACTCTAGATCATGTTGAACAGAAATCTTCCTTTCGAAACGGTAACGGTATAAGCCTGATTTCAGTGATAGGAATGTCATGGTCCTCTGTACACTTGAATTAGAGATTGAGAAGGGGAAAATATACTTTTCCAAAACCACTGACTGTGATGAAAGCCATACCATTTGCTTCATCTAACACTTTGGACTATAGATAGCGTTGTTGAAACTTCTGTCAGTAAGATTATTTATGCTACATTGCCCTAGCTGGTATTGTCAGCTTGACACAGCCAGGAAGAACCTGAAAGAATGGAGTTTCAATTGAGTATTGTCTTTAACAGGTCAGCCCATGGGCATTGTCTTGGTTCTTAATTGACAGAGAAAGGCCAAGCCCATTGTGGGTAGTACCATTCCCTAGGTGAGTATGAGCCCAAGCAAGCCAGAAGTGCAACCAGGGTGCAAGTGGGCAGAGAAAACACCACTCCTCTATGATTTCTGCTTCAAATTACTGCCTGAATTCCTGCCCTGAGTTCCCTTGATGATGGACTGTAACTTGTAGGCTGAAACAAAACCTTTACTCCCTTAAATTGCTTTTGGTCATGGTGTTTGCCACAGCAACACAATGAACTGTCACGACTTAATGGCTTTTTTTAAAAGTGCTCCACGAAGAAGGAAATGTAACTAAGGCACATTCTCTCTTTGCAAATAATTTATAACCTAGTACAGAGCAAACACTATAAACTTTATAATAATTATCAGTGGTCTCAGATAATGAATAAGCATGGCAGTTACCCAGTGGGGAAGAATGCCAGCAGGAATCCAGGAGTAGCAGATATGAGATAGGCATGGTGCTGGGCGGAGCCTGGGCACAGGAGGTGAATGGCCAGCTGAGTTGGAGGATGGATGGAATTGCAAACTAGAGGAAAGAAGAGAGCTTGTTGTATCGGTGGGAAAACACAAGAGAGGACACCAGAACACTTGAAGTAAAGACTACAAGATAGCTGTAAGGACAGAAAGTTGCTACCTACCAGGCAGCAGCCTGCAGCCAGGACAGATATTGCCTCCTAGAAACAGTTGACAATGTCCCAATGCCTGGAGACTTATTATTACTATTACTATTATCATGATTTTATTATAACAAAAGAGGAGGTACTTGAATCTAATGGTTGTAGGTCAAAGATGCAGATTAATCCTCATGACAAATATCTTCCCCCCACAAAACTTCACAGGTGCTCACATAGATTAAGCTGATAGTAAAGAAAGGGCTTCATGTGCAAAGTAGAAAAGAAAAGGATGGAGAAAGGTTAGTTGATGGGTGCTTCTGCTGTTAGAGGGGGGAAGAGGTTCTGGACTGGGGAGATAGTTCAGTTTATCAAGGTCTTCCTGCACAAGCATCATGACCTTAGTTCAGTCTCCAGCGCCCATGTAAGAAGGGCAGGATTGATATGTGCCTGTATTACAGTACTGTAAAGGCAGAGACAGAAGAATCCTGGAGGCTCACTGGCTTGCCGTCCTAAGTGAATCAGGAAGATATGTTTTTTTTTTTTTTTTTTTTTTTTTTTTTAAAAAGCAAAGAGATCCTATCTTAAAAATCAAGGTGGAGAACTTGCAGGGAAGAAACCTAAGGTTGACCTTTGTTCTTTACATGCAGGTTCACCCATGCATCTCTCTGCACACTACACAAACACACACATACACAAGAAGTTCTAATGCACCGATGTGCACCAGGACCACTCAGGAAATGATAATAAACTATACAATTTAGAGATTAAAGAAGGATTTTCAATGTTTTACCATAAAAAATAATACACTTTAAAGGATATAGATACATTTAACCCATTTGAGCATGAACACTAAGTGTGTAAGTATTGAAATGTCATATCAACTCAATCATGTCTACAACTGTATGTTCTGAAGAAAGACCTTCAGTCTCTCTCTGAGAAGATTCTATTGCACTGAAATGCAATTAATGTAGAGACTGGCAGTCAAAATACCCACAAAAAGCCATGCAAGTATGAGACAAATGTATTAGGAAGTCAGGTTTCATCGGGAAAGGGAAGGCAAGCAGATGTGGGTTGAACAGGACTAAAATTGTTATGATCTCATATGCAATGGTCAAGGGAAATGTATAAGTAAACCAGCTTAAAGAGATTAAAAAGAGGGAGGATGACCACCACTTAAAAAGGAAACAGAACATAGAGCTTAAGGTCCCTCTTTCGAGCCTCAGCTGCGGCTTTGCTCTGTTAAAGGTCTGATCATTCCCTATCACCGCGGTTTTACCTCCCATGATAAATCATGGTCAACCATAAACAAAAACGTTCAACGGAAAATTCTGGAATTAAGGTTTATTATTAGGGTGCTGTATAACAACAATTTATAGAGACTGCTTGCCAAGCTTCAGTATAAACCCACGAATAAGGACGGCTCCTAGAGAAATGCAGTAAAAACTCTCATTTTTCAAACAGTCAGATGGTCTTCGTCTGGAAGTTCTCCCACTTTTTTCTGCTGGTCTGAGACAGAGCAGTCCTTTGAACACCAGCTGTTCATTATCAGTATTAGGAGGGCGAGTCAAACTAAGACTTTCCTAGTGAACACCTGATACCTTTAGGATAATGCTATGCATGATAATAAAAAAATTACATAAAATACTTTGCAAACAGCCATTTCTTACTACTTTTGTTCTGACACCACCCTGCTATGATTTTTCTCATAGCACTTACCCATATATCATTATCTGAAATGGGATAGGTCAAGATTTGAATGTGTATTGACTGACCACGTCGGGAGCATCCAGGTGCCACACGCACAGGGATTCTGCATATTCTTTCACCTGCTATAATCTTGGTCTAGAGAGTGTCCCATCTGGTTTTTGAAAAGCAGGAGTTCTTTAGATGTTTATAAAATTAACAAACAACAGCTTATGTGTTATATATGCTAGTAAAAATAAACAGTGTGATTACTTTATTCATGGAAACAACACAGGTTGGCAGTGTGGTAGAGAGTCTGGTAAGACAGATATAAACCTATGCTTTTCCTGAGACACAGGCTAGAAACAGGGGAAACAGTGACAGCAAAGGTGACAAGGACTTCAGTAGAAGTGTGAGAGCAGAGTAGAAGAAAGCTGAGACCCAGCACAGGGTTGGGGAGGGAGATGTCATTGCTGCTTATGAGTGAGGAGACAAGAAGGTGGCAGAATAGTTCCATGTCACTTGCTTGAGAGTAGAAGAGATATTTTTAAAGATTATTCCAAGTGTATTTATGTATGGTCTAGTTTTGTTTCTGTTGCCTTGATAAAATATCCTGGCAAAAGTAACTTAGGGGAGAAAGAGCCCTATTTCAGTTTATAATTCCAGGTGACAGGCCATATTTGTAGACAAGTCAAGGCAGGGACATCAGATCAAATCATATCCAAGAAGAAAGAGATGCTCTTCTCAATTATGTCCACTCTCAACATAGTTCAGGATCTCCTGCCTAGGTAATAGTGGCACTCAGTGTAGACAGGATCTTCCCACACCAATTAATGGAAACAATCTTTCACAAGCATGCTTATAGGCCAATTCAATGTAGTCAATTCTTCATTGTGACTCTCTTCCCAGATAATCCCTGGGTGACTGACAGTAGAGATAATCATTAGTGTGTGTGTGTGTGTGTGTGTGTGTGTGTGTGTGTGTGTGTGTGTGACAGAGAGAGAAAGAAACAGAGAAAGATAGAGACAGATACAGAGAGAGAGAGACAGAGAACATGCACATGCCCCAGTAAACACATAGAAGCTTAAGGATAACTTGTAGAACTTGTAGGAGTTGACTCTCCTTCCATGGTGGAATACAAGTCTTGCTTAGTATGAGCTTTTACCTGCTGAGCCATCTGGTTGACCCATGAATCTTATGCATCTACACCGACCAGAAAGAGGTCTGAGTTTAATACAGTCTAGCTGCTTTGAAGGACAGAGTGAAGAACCACCTCTGCATCTCCTGGGTCTATATAGTTTTATTTTTATTCATAGTAGTTTCTGGCTCTGTGCATGGTATCAAGTCTGATATTTTGGGGTTACCATGCTCTGCAAATAAAAACGAGCTGAATGTGTCTATACACCCAAATAATAGTTGCCAGTGATTACCTACACTGTATAGTAACAGACCCTACAATCGCAGGCAAGTGAGCTAGATTGAAGGAAGAGATGAATAGATCTCATGAAGAGATGTGAATGTCAGAATCAGGAAGGGAAGGTGCAGAAATCCTTGTCTCTCTTGCCCTCCAAAACAACCAAATAGCATTTCTCAAACCCATCCAAATCCAGCACAAAGCCCTGGCTCTCTGTTCACGTTTTCAGTGTATTAGACAGTCATAGCAGGTGTATTTATCTCTTAGAAACAAACAAACAAACAAATTCCCAGATGTTAACCCTGTGCCATACATGGGACTGGCATATCTTAGGTGTATCATATTGACATGAAAGGAGGACTTCCTAGCATCTAACAGGCTTTTCCATTCCTAAGCATCCAACACTGATTAAAGAGGATTTCCTGGTCTACCTTATTGCTAAAGAAACAATAGTATTGACACAAATAAAGATCAGAAGAAAATGTACCGTTGTTCAGGGACTCGAGGAGAGACAGTGGGGCAATTAGACACTAGATGACACAGTGGGTCATATGTAAGATGCCGCCAGAGAACTCAAAAGAAGGTCCACAGCCACGATCCTGGGACCACCAGAAGAAGACTAGTGCTCCAGCTTCTCACTCTGACACTCAACTCCTCAATTCAAAACCTATGCCACGATGAAAGCAAACTGTCCAGGAGCAAAGGGATTTCTCACAGACACGTGGACTCCTCCCTTTGGCTCTCAGAAACAACGCACTCCAAGAAATTGGAATTTTCCAAGGAACCTCATGGTGGGAGAAGGAGCAGACTGAAGCCTGGAGCCAGCTGGAAGAGGGTCTTGTCTTTCGGCGAGACATTGCACATGGTTCTGACAACTTGGCAGATCATCGTGCAGCAGAAAGGAGCTGAGACAGCAGTGAAGGGTAGAACCATACCTTGGCCAGAACTGGTTATGTATATCCCTGTATTTAAACATAAACCGTATGCTGGGTGGACCCTGAAGACAGACTTGGTGGTTTTTAGTTCTTCTTACCAATATGTCCCATTTAATAAGTCTCTCTCACTGCACACTGCTAATTGTGACTTTAATTAGAATTTTGAGGCTGAGTAGCCAAGCATAGCTTGTAAGGAGGTGATAAGGCTACAGGTTCTGACCCTACGTCCAGTACACTAGCTTATCTTGGTTATAAACACTGACATCACGTATCCCCTCCAAAGTCAGTGAGCTTTCTCCCAGTAGTTTTTAAATTATCCTTTGCCTTACTGTCTGTGAAAGAACAAAAGAGTTCATGTAGCATATTAGGTTAGAAACTGTCAAGAATATTTTTACATCAACCTTTACAAAACAGACCAAGCTGTAATTTAGAGAAATTACACGGTAGTTCGTACATGTGTGTAGAACAAAGCATTCTGTTCAAAAAGGGAAAGACTGAAAAGAACACATTTAAAAATCACTTATGTCTCCAGTGGTTAATAACGGGCACACTGTATGAATAGGCACTATCCTTTTATGAACTGGTGTGTTTTATTTATGCTCCCCACATTTCTTACTATTATTGTGTTTATTTTCATGCTTTAATTTATTTTCAACTTGCATGTGTATAGGCCTATCTGTTATGGCACACAGGTGGAGGACAGAGGACAACTTGCAGAACTTGGTTCTCTCTTTTGATCATTTGGGCACCAGCGATCACACTTGGGTCCTCAGGCTTAGTGGTAGGCACCTTTATCTACTGAACCCATGTTATGGTCCCTACCACCACATTTGTAGAAAACAAAACTGTGGAATTAATTTGCTATTCATGCAAGCATATGAATTTCTCTAAGAAAAGTCCTTAAGGAAAATAAGAATTCCCTGAGCTGGGGAAATAACTCACTTGGGAGAGTTCTTGGCTAGCATCACAAGGAAGTGGCTTTGGTTCCCAGCACCACATAGAATAGGTATGGCAGCATATGTCTTTAATCCTAGCAGTCCATTACGGTGTTGGAGGCAGAAGAATCAGAAGTTCAAGGTCCTCCTGGGTTACATAGCAAGTTCAAGGTCAAAATTCTGATGTGTGGGGTTGGGGGTGGAGAGTGCAGAAAGCATGGGGAAATGGAGGGGGAGGTAGAGGCAGAGACTGAGATATACAGGGAGAGAAGGAAAGAGAGAGTGGGAGGTAGAGAGAAAAAAAGGAATGAGGAAGGGAGCTAGAGAGGGAGATGGAGACATATAGATGGGGGAGAGAAAGGCAGAGAAACACAGAGTGAGAGACAGAAAGAGAAAAAAGAATATAAGAAACAAAGAAAAAAAGGAAGGAAGGAAAGAAGGGAGGGAAGGAGAGAAGGAAGGAGGGAGGGAGGAAGGGAGGGTGTTCCTGTCTTGTCACATTGAATTGAAACATATACACATACACATGCCTTTTATGTATCAGTCACAATAGCACAATTGAATTTATTTTGTTTGAACAAATATTACTTATAATGTAAGTAAACACCTACATTAAGGCCCATGCTGTCTACTAGGTCTTGTTTTCTCATGGCAAATAAAGACATTCTGCAGAATGGCATCTAAAGATGCCACATTGTTCTGTTGTTTAAGCCTATAATGCCTTATAGTTTATTTTCCATCAAAGCTGATTTACTTCTACTTTTATTAAATTTTTTTTCAAAAGTTCCTCCAGCACTAATTTGTTTCCATATGTCCAACTCTTGGCATGTCAAAGGACATTGTTGATCTGCTGGGTTCCTATCCTTTCTCTCTCATCAGACCATTTAACCATGTGTCTCAACACCTATGGACTCCAGAAAAAGTCTTCTGACCTCTTCTGCAAATGAAAAATTTTGGTCATAGTTTGATCTACAACTTGCATACAAACTTTTTACCTGATTATATAACTGCTTATTCTTTTTTTCTGGTACAGTGTAGTATTTCCCTTGCAAGAATAAACACCCTATATGATCCAGCACCCACTTAAAAGTCTGAGCATTGCGGTGCATGCTTTCGGTACCAGTTCTGGGAGCTTCAAGACAGTGACCCTGGGCATCACTGACCAGTCAATCTAGCAGAATCTGTAAGATTCAGGTTCAGTGAGAGCACTTGGCTTAAAAAATAAGGTCAGGGTAATTAAGGAAGACACTGGAACCTAACCTCTGGCCTCCACAAATGCACATCTGCACACACACAAATTATTCTAATAATTATCACACACACAAATTACCTGCACAGCTGAACCTTCAATTAGTTGCTGCTGAAACCATTCCAACTAGTAGCAGTACTGTTCATGCTTGGAAAAGAGATCCACACACTGTTCCATAGTTTATGATGCATATTTGTTTTTTGGATATTTTTTGAAAAATAGGGTTTCATCAATTGACCCGGGATTAAAGTGCTATTTAGGTGATTCATAGTTGAATAAAAAACTCACAGCTTAATTCATCATACAGAGTTTGTTATGCAAGTTTTTGTTGGTTATAAATCTGATCTGTAGGGACCTGTCACTGCTGATACATGCCATAATCTCTCCCTTTTTATGTTAGTATCAGAATCATACAACTATCTTTTCACAGTTCTTTGGTATGGATTGCCCCTTTGTTAACAGTTAATGACCCACGTGTAATCTCCAAGTTCTGATCACAAACTTCATTTATCTCTCACTGATGGAAATTTTACAAGCTGTCTTCCACTGCCTTGTGCTTTTTTCATGACTTGCTCATTTTCTGATACAGAAATAGATGACAGCAGTATTTTCCGTAAATCTCCTGGCCTTCATCTCTCCTTTAAACAGTCATCCCTTTGGATTGCCTGCTAATGTGAATCAAATCTACAGGAGAAACATTAATTGCTAATATGTTTTAAGTCTAATTTAAACATTTCTGCAATAATCAGTGTAAACTTTACCCATCTAAATATCTTCAGGCATAGTTTATGCTACCTACAGCTTGTCTCCCTTAAAATGACAAATGTCTGATTCAACTGTAGCTTCATTCACTGCTGTCCTCTCTCACAACATAAACATTTACTTCCTGGAACTAAGACACCCCTTATATTCCCACTCCAGAACATCTGTCTGCAGGCAAATCTCTATTAGTCACTTGTGATTATATGAAATAGAAAACCTGTAGCTACCTTCATAGATTTAAATGTGATATATAGATGTTGAAAACCAAGAGAACAACAAAGGCCAAGCTGATTGTCATTTAAGCAACCAGTAAGAAAATGTTTTAAATAATACTGATTTAGGTAAAATTTATATTTTCATCATGCATACATACACATGTAGTTTATGTTATGTATGCATACATAATCCAAATATTTGAATCTGTTCTTAAAGTCCAACATTATTGACAAGATGAGTCTCACACACATGCATATATAGTTACAGTTGAATACTTTGTTTGTGAGACAGGGTTCCAGCATAGCTGTCCTTAGAGTACTGTATTTTTAAACTGTATGGCTATAGAAAATATAAACTTTGCTTCTAAGGGTATTTTTCATATGAAATCGCTTTGTAAAATATAAATTGTTCAACAAACGTGAAACAAGGTATACAAAAAGTAATTAATTCAAACTTGTTAGCATTCTCTTGGGTTGAGACTCCTAATGACTTAGATAGATGTTGCTCATTTTTAAAAGGGTCCAGGAAAGTCACCTAGGTTTCCTCTTGCAGCTTCGATTGTGGAAGCGGCTGGGCAGTCCAGAAAGGACTTAGTAAGCACATCAGAAGAACAGAGCATAGGAGAGTTCCTTCACCTCCTCCACACCATTGCCAGTACCTTTCACCGCCCACAGAGGTCAGGTGATGGTGTGTTGCTTCAGCGAGCAGCACAGCTAGATCTTCTAGTGGCATGGTTGAGTGGTTTTCGAGGCAGCCCTTACGTTTCTCATGTGTAAAGGTGTAAAAATAATTCTCACTCAGCTTGGTCAACTTTTTCCTCTCAATAATAAGAAAAAGGTATAAAATAATCAGACCCAGCTTTTTCTTTTCAATAATTGGAAAAGGTGTTAAATAATCAGACCCCCATATCCATGGGCCCCTAGTTGGGAGATTCAACACAGATCTGAAGGCAGTAAAGGAATCATTGCATCTATACTGGACATATACAGATGTTTCTGTTTTTCTTAATTCAGTTTTTTATTTTTTGATAATTTCTCATATGTAGGATATTTTTGTCCTATGTGTGTGTGTGTGTGTGTGTGTGTGTGTGTGTGTGTGTGTGTGTGTGTGTGTGTGTGTGTGTACTCCCTCTCCTACTCCCAGGGAAGCCTTCCTTCTTACCCACAGGTCGCCCTCCTGCCAGGTCGCCCTCCTGCTTCTCATCTTGTGGCATTTTATGTTGTCTGTTTCGTTTCTGATAAGCCATGGAGTTTGATTAGAGTTTCATTCATGAACATGGTTGTTATCTTATTGACTGGAACACAGGCAACTTGCCAGTGGATACACCACTGAAGATAAGGTCTCCTCTGCCACCAGCAACTATTCAATGTACACCTCCTAGCTGTGAGTTTTTGAGTGTAATGACCATTTTATCATGTCAGAGAGACAAAGACACTTTAGTCAGTATTTCTCAGACAACATAGTATAACAGTTATTAAACAGTATTTACACTGTGTTAGATATTTTAGTAGTCTGTAAGTATTATAAAGATCACAGAACAGTATGTGTAAGCTATAGGTAAATGCTAAGCCATTTTTTCTGTTTTTTATTATTTATTTATATTTATTATTTATTCATTATTTATTCTTTGGGAATTTCATATCACACACCCAAATCCTGCTTATCTCCCAGTCCCTCCATATCCATCCCTTACCCCCGAAGCATCCCCTACTTCCTGAAATTAAACTACCTCACTCCTCTATCTTTTCCACCTCTCCAACACCTCTTCACTCACCCTAGTGGCATTGGGAGCTGAGCTGTGTCATGCAGTATCCCTTTTGTCCAATCAGTTCTACCTACAAGCGTTCATTGCAGGGAGTCATTGGTCTGGTTCAAGGCCTCTGGCCTCTGGAATACCATCGTCACTGAACCCTCAGGAAAACTCCTCTCAGATATCCTGCTGTTGCCCTGAGTCATGGAGATACTGCAGCTGTGGTTCCACGGGATCAGTCCCTTCACCTACTCCAACAGGTCACAGAGTGGTAGATGTTCGGGTGGGCCAACCCAAGGCCCAGGATGTGGGGCTGGGAGATAGCTGACCTGATCACTGTGGGCTTCTGGAACCGCCCTCTTCAGGTAAAGGGCAGAGACAGCTCCCCTAGGCCCATTCCATCTGGGCCAGCTTTCCCACACCTGTGGTGAGGGATAGGGTCAACTCTTAGAGAGGGGAGCTCTCCCATGAGGGGTCGTCCAGCTCTCCTACTGCAGTATCCAACAAGGAGCAGGCCCAGGTATCCCAAGGTCAGTGAAGAGTTGAGCCAACTCAGCACAGCCCTCAAATTTCAACATGCATGGTTCCTATGACATGGGCCCTGTAGTGACATGGGCATGGACATCAACACAGGCCCTATATGCAGCAGGACCATGGACCCAGACAGAAGTCACCATAGCCCAGGTGGCATTACAGGACACCCTGATTAGTATGGCCCCAACAGCAGCATGGCCCTTGGACACCAACATGACCCCAGGTGGCCGATCAGACCCCAGGTATTTTCACAGCTCTTGGTGGTAACATGGGGCCATGAACATCAACACAGATCCCGGCTGCACTAGGGCCACAGATGCAGACATGGGCCTCAGCTGCAGCCCGGGCTAGATGTCACCATGGCCCTTTGTGACAGTGCAGGCCACTCAGATCTAATACTAGGCCAGTTTATATTGAGGACTTAAGTATCTGTGCAGCTTAGCATTTTCAGTGGTTCTAGAATCAATTCACTCTGAGCTATGAGGAATGCTTTTATTTATTATTAACCATAAAGACTGTATATGTATGTGTGTATATGTGTCTCTGTGTATTCATACATACATGCATATATATGCATACATAAATGCATATAAAATGTCAAATTAGTCCCCGCCTGACTCCTGTTGCACCCAGAAGTCTGTAATTTAGTCAAAGACTTATTTTTTGCATAATTCCAAGGCATAGAGAAAATGAAATCTCTGGGAAGGTGAAACCAGCTAACAACACAACACAACCATTATCTGAAATACATACAAAGGAATTGAGGGGCGGGGAGTCTTTTCTTCCTCTTTGTATAATTGGAAAGCTTAGGTTTTAGCCAATTTTTTCTCTTCAATAGATGCCAAATTAATTGGCTAACTTTATATTCATGAAGCCTGGCAAGTGCTGAAGTAATTATGTCATAGAACAGCCAGCAGTAGAGGTGCGCAATGACTTCTGCTGAGCTAGCTCAGTTTCTTCATAGACTGATTCCAACACACTCAGTCCAAACTACCAGCATGATATCACCTCATCTCTCCTCTGATGTGAGAAGTCATAAGGTGCCAGTCAAGTAAAGCAGAGGATGGGCAACAGGTCCCTGGGGACAGAAGACAGCAGATGATATTTTCTGTATCGTCTCCTAAATTTCTTTTCTTTGGGGAATCCAAATGTAGAACAACTGACATGCTTTGGCAGATTTCAGGACCTTTCAACTCTTCCATCTGACTTGTTCATAAACATTTGTTGTCCCAAGAGAAAAATTACTGATAAAATAATTTTCCTAAGCACTGAAATCACATTTTCATATAAAAGCCCCAATGCTATTCTAGCTCTATTGGCTCATGTAAATAATGTTTCATAGTAAAAGCTGGCATAAATGGGCCTTTTCTGCTATACAATGCATATATACATTTCACTGGGACCTTCTGATCTTTTTAGTATTTATGTAATAATATTGGATTTGTTTTATAAAAATTTTTTACAGAGTTTTATAAAAAGTATAAAAATTATAAAAGTGTACTCACAAGTGAGTATATTCTTGTCTTAGTTTTCTTCCCTGTTGCTGTAATAAAATATCCCAATTAAAAGCAATTTAAGTGCAAAAAAGGATTTCTTTAGTTCACAGTTCCATGTTATAGTCTATCAGTGCAGGAGTTTGAGAGGACTGGCCACATTATATCCATGGTCAGAAGCAGAGAATAATGAATTAAAGCATGCAAATCTGTGTTCTCAGTCTTATATAATTCAGGATTCCTACCTGGGGAATGTGTCACCCATAGTGGCTAGGTTTTCCTTATTTATTTAACATAATGAAGACAATCCACCATAGGCCAACCTGGCCTTGACGCTCTTTCACTGATACTCTGTTCCCACATGATTCTGGACTGTGTCCATGCTTGGTGTAGGAGGGTCCTTCTGTATTTGGGTTGCTTTTATTGGTTAATAAAGAAACTGCCTTGGCCTTTTGATAGGACAGGACTTAGATAGACAGGGAAAGAGAACAGGATACTGGGAAGGGGACAGAGTTAGAAAGAGCCGCCACCATAAAGCTCCCAGGTCACACACGTTAAATCTTTCCCGGTAAGCCACGACTTGTGGTGACACACAGATTATTAGAAATGGGTTAAACGAATATGTGAGAGTTAGCCAAGAAGAGACTAGAGCTTATGGGCCAGGCAGTATTTAAATGAATACAGTTTCCGTGTAATTATTTCGGGTACGCACAGGGAGCTGGGCAGGACAGAACAAGGGGCCCTGCGCCTGGAACCAGGCGCCGGGAACGCAGCCCGAGCCCCTCATTACTACACATGCTGACAATAAAAACCATCAACCACATCAGTGTAATATCCAACTTCAGAAGAAATAAGAATATAGCAGTGTTAACTCTTACAGATGTTGCATATAGACATGCTCCAAAGAAGGTAAAATATGTTAAAATTTAAATATTGGCAAATTCATAATTCCAACCATGATAGAAGCCTAGCAAAATGAAAACTGCATGTTGATGACATTCAATATTCACAAGGAAACAAGAACTAATTTAGTTAAATATTTGGATCCAATAAAATGTCCATGTAGCTAATAATTGCAACAGAATTTGAGAGAATATCAATGTTTTCATAGTGTTCTTTCTAAATATAAACACTTTTATTGATATCTTAAAGTAGATTTATTTTGAAAGTTTAAATGGTTTGTTACATGTGTGCTTCCCTACATGAGCATTTGTGGAGGACTGAGAATAAGTTCAAGATGCCTGCTTCACCTCTCCACCTTATTTTTTGAGGCCGGAATCTCACTGAACCTGGAGTTCCCTGTTTTTTGATAGGATGGCAGGCCTATGACCCTTGGGGTCCATCTGACTCTGAACCCACAGTGCTATGATTACAGGGCTACAGATACAACCACTACACCAGACATTTTATGTAAATGAGTGCTGGGAATCTCAAGAACTCATGCTAACCCACAGAGCCATCTCCCCGTTCCTGTACTGCTTTAACTACGATGAAATCAGACAAATGGCAGGTTTGAGCACCCATTGTTGACAACGGGCATGTTATTTCACTGCTAAATAGCTGCTGTTCCTTTATCTGTGAGAGGGAAACAGATGTTGCTCTCCTCAGAGCCAACTGTGATGACTGCTGAGCTATATGAAAATAGGCTTAACACAGTTCAGAACCCTGGGAACAGGTGCCAACTGCCTTTCTGGGTGAAATTACCACCCAGGATAAAATGCTTGAAGGGACTTTTCAGAAGTCAGAGAGTTTCTAAATTCACAAAGAACTACTCCATTAGTGATTTTTCATCTGCACAGCAGCCACGCCTTAGATTTCCTTCTTATCTAATCAGAAGAGATTTGGTCATCAGGAATTTAAGCAACATTCTCTCTCAGCTCAACAATCCTCTATAACTTCTGTGTAAGGCAGGGCGTGAGTAATCTTAGCTCCCTCAGAACAGGAAACCGTGCTTTTTTGCATTCATGGGTTGCTTTTCCACTTTCTTTTGCAAAACTTTTCAAATTGCAGTCAAGGGTGCTCTGTGTGAGCACTGCTCCATGGGCAGCACACCATGCCTCTGAGTTCGCATGCTGTGCATGCTTGAGAAGCAATGTGCACGCTCCTATTTCATCAACACAGAAACAATGCAACTAAATGAGCTCTTCCTGTGAGACAGACAATCACACATTTGAAAAGTTCAATTGGATAAAAGGTTTGACTTAGGACAAATGGGGTTAATTTCTACAAACACCATATAAATTATTCTCAGTGACTTCAACAATAACCAGCATTTGTATTGCTGGTTTTATCTGCCTGTCTACAAAGAAAACATATTACCATCAAACTTGTATCTTACTAACTCACATCTTGTCATGATACTCTTAGGCTCGGAAATTGATACCCCATAATATGGCACTTCGGCCAGCTAAGCACTTTGAATGAAAGTAAACTGGAAGATCTTAGAAGTTGTCTCAGTGTCTAGGTCTCTGAGTGTCCCTGTGATTCCCTCCCAAGGTCAAGGACAGAAATGGCTCCCTCGAAGTCTGCTTAACTGAACAGAGGAACAGTAGGCATTCTCCCAAAAGAAACCCAAGCATGTGAGCATCTTGACTCCTACCCACGCATCTTAACAAAGAAAGATTAGCTTGTAGAAAAGAGGACTAACAGGCTTTCCCTACTTGGACTAAGTGCATCACCCAACCCTGTCAACACAACTCCTGGAAGACTTTCGTGTTGTACCAGGGGAGACTCTGACCCTGGCAGATTGTCCATCACCTTCTGTTCACATATTACCATTGCCTTTAGTGTTCAGAACTCTGTCCAATGAACTTTCTACAAATTGGGACCATTCTTTAATTCAATCATTCATTTACTACTCCATGAGATTACCTATACCCTCTACCTGCCATTTCCTTCTCCTTTGTGAAGAATATATCTAAGCTTTACCCTCCTTGCCCATCTTTGAGATGCATGATTAGTAGTCCCTATTCATTTAAACAAATTAATACATGTAGCATGATTAATCAAATCCCAGAGACCAGATATTGGGTTCAACCTGAAGGTCAGAAAAGCAAAACAGTCAGTCATGGGCTTTTACCTCTACCTCAGTCCTCAATGCCGATCCTGTCTCCTAAATCCTCAGAATGAGACTGTGTGTGAAAGCTGTCTTCTCCCAACTTATAGTCCTCTTTAGTGCTGGGATTAAAGGTGTCCACCACTACTGCCTGGTTTCTATGGCAAACTAGCATAGCTACAGAGATTGAAGGTGTGTGTCACCACTACTGGGTCTATAAGGCTGATCAGTATGGCTGAATTTCAGGAAAGCTTTATTTATTAAAGTGCAGATGAAATATCGCTACAAATATATGTGTATATCTTTCTTTTCACAATCTAACCAGTCTGTTTACTTCAGGAAATTTAAACCTTGAAAACAAGAAAGAATTCCTTTTGTCTCAATAAGACAAAAAGAAAACATTTAAAATGTGAGTGCCAGATGGAGTTTAATATGATACAGATAAATAAAATTTTAAAATAATGGAAAATGAAGAAAATATGGAAGAGAATGAATATATGGGAGAGAAACTGAGATGAAATGAGAACGGTGACATAAAATCACTGATACACATTTTCAGGAGACATAAAATAAAAGTTCTAGAGAGACATGGACAATGGTATTTAATAAAGCTTAGTGAACTATTGTTGAAAATTCAACACATGTTAGGTGTTATGGAGAATGAGAAACAAGAATTAATACAAAGTGGTAGTGTAGCCCCTGTTTCTAAGAGCTTGAATACTACGAGAAGGGAAGGGAAAACATACACATAGAGGGGCTTTATACAATCTAGAAAACACCAAAAGAGAATTCTTTTTCATTTGTATGCTGAGCTGTATCTAGACAAGGGGGAAAATATGAGACGTGGAGTGGCCAAGGTTCTACTCTCACGATCGCTTGGGCCTTTGGGCAGCTCAGGCAAAACACTCAGGATGTCAGTTCTCACCTATAACTTGAGATTTACTCCTGGATCCCAACGATGCCTAGAGCACCTTAATCGAGGAGGAAAAGAATCTGAAATAGAATGCTAAAGAGGGGAGGCAAATGCATCATTAACAAAAGTTCAAAGTGTGCCATGTACTAAACCCAAGAAATGGAAGCAGGAGTCAGGAATGTACACATGTGGCTGGAATGTGTGCTTGGTCAGAGAGCTATAAGAAATAATGATAACAAGGAGTGAGAGAATATGGAAAACTGGAGAAGAGAAACTCAGCTGAAGCCAGCCAAAGAGAAGAAAATGTGCAAGGTTCAAACAAACAAGACAAAGTCTGTAGTATGAGGAACAGGTTGCGTTCCTGGCACCCGGCTCCCAGCAAGCTTAACCCTGAAATAATTACACAGAAATTGTATTAATTAAATTACTGCCTGGCCCATTATCTCTAGCCTCTTATTGGCTAACTCTCACATCTTGATTCAAACCATTTCTATTAATCTGTATGTCACCACAAGGTGGTGGCTTACCAGGAAAGATTCAGGATGTCTGACTCTAGTGACTCCATGGTGGCTCTCTCTCCATCTTCTTCCCAGCATTCTGTTCTCTTTTCCCCACCTATCTAAGTCCTCCCTATCAAAAGGCCAAGGCAGCTTCTTTATTTAACCAATGAAAGCAACACAAATGCAGGAGGACCTCCTACATAAGTCTGAAGAGCATTTAATTAATAAATAAATGATCAAAAAATTATTTAATTAAGCATATCTCAAAGGTCGTGCAAAAGAGAATACAGGACATGAAGAACAAAGGGCAGAAACCATGAAAGGAGACTATTCTTACGCTGATGAATAGAAAAATTAGCAGTGAGGAAGTGAACGAGCAGGTGGTGGAAGAAGGGTGAGTTGAGTCTAAGCACAGATAAAGGTTCACATCTGAGCATTTTTCTGAACCTGAGCCTGAGCCTTTAGTGCTGCATCAAAATCTGCATTTCAAGGTCATTTGCATCAGCCAAGAAATTTGGCTTCTGCAAGTGTTTTGACTGGGATACTCCAAGTATCTCCAGGCAGGCTGGGTGTGGAGCAGACAGTAAAATTGTTGGAAAGTCTTGAAATGCATTCTTCCTCCTGAACACACATCCAACCAATGGATCTCAAATTGGATGCCCAAGAGTACTGAATGTGATGAATCTCAAAAATAAGTATTGTCTTGGCTAATATGTATTCACAGCCTCCATGAGCCAGGCACCCTACTGTGTTTGAAAGGTACTATGTCATTTACTGCTTCCTATGAGAAGACAGAATGTAAAATGTGCCCTATAGGCATCCAATGAGCATTTGCTCTCAGTCTTCTGGCTGGTTGGGGATGCTGATAATCTTATAGGGACCTAAAGAAAATTTAGAGTTATGATCAAGTCCTGACTGGAGTATCCTGTGAGGCTTGATCATCTCAGGCAGCATCTTGAATCTGTTCTGGATGTAGAAGTCAGACATCTGGGCCATCTGTTCCTACCAGGGATTTCTCAGGCGGTCTTCCTTGATCAAACTTGAGTTTTCTTAACTCATAATGAATCCACAGCCTCTCATTTCCTGTGGAAACAAAAGCAAAATCTCTTCTCCAAAGTAACATACATTTGACTTCAATTTTGAAGTCAAGGTATTTTCAAAATACCTATCTTGGATTAATTTAGCAGCATTTATAAGCAAATATCTTATTTAGCAGTTGTTGCTCCTTCCTCAGCATTCAAACAATTCAAAGAGAGCATAATAACATACCGTATCAAGATTCTCTGTGTATTTTTCATCTTTACGTGGCTTTGTTTTTAACCTCTATTTTTACTTTTAACTTTTAGCTTTTTGAGACAGGTTCTCTGTGTATCTTTGTCCTGGAACTCCCTCTGTAGACCAGGCTATCCTTGAACTCACAGAGATCCACCTGTCTCTGCATCCCCAGTGCTGGGATTAAAGATGTGTGCTACCACACCTTGAACTCACAGAGGTCTGTCTATCTCTGCCTCCCAGACATTGGGATTAAAGATGTGTACCACCACACCCAACTACTCTCTTTCTTTCTTTTTTATTTTAAGGACTTTAACCTTTTTATTTTCAAGCCTGCATATATTTTTTTAACACACTGTAAACCATTTAGATGTTTTCTTCATCTTTGAATCTCTCTTTATTGTATATCTCTCTTTTGTGACCACATGAGTCTTTAATTTACCAAGCAATATGGGTAGAATTAAAGCTGTGGCTTTGATGGCTGGATCCAGCCCATTTCTTAGCTTTCTGTGATTTTAGCCTCATGGCGGAGGTACTGGCTATAGCTATGTTTATTGCCACAACTCTATGGTGTTTCAATGTCCCTGCCAGCAAGCACAAACCACACTCAAATACTCAGTAGTCAGACCGCCTGCCTGAAAGAATCAGAGTTTGCCCTGGCAGGATGGCCGGCATTTTAAAACAGCATGGCTTTTTTTTTCCTGCTATCGCTGAAAACCAAAAAGCATGCAGTCAGCTTTTTATCAACACTATTTAACTGTTTCATGGCAGGACCTCTTAAAAGATCTACAAGGTTTTACAGCTAAAGCTGAGTCAGGAAGCCTCTCTTAGATGAGAGCGCTTGCTTGCCTCTAGCAAGCAGAGCAGAACTGAGAGATTGCTGCTACCAAGGAAACAGGCTTTACTCTATTCTCTCCCAAGCTTTCTCAGGCTTTCTGTGGATGCAGTTATCCATGTGGGTGCCATTCTGTAACATGAAGGGCCTGCTTTGTTGGGGTTTCTTTCCTTCCCAGTTCCCACAGATGGCAAAGAAAATCACACAGAGAGTCTATATTAATGATAAACTGATTGGCCCATTCAGGCTTCGTATTAGCTCTTGTAGCTTATATTAACCCATTATTCTTATCTATGTTAGCCACATGACTCAGGACCTCTTTCAGCAGGGCAGGTCACATCCTGCTTCTTCAGTGGTCTGGACAGGACTGGGGAAAGAGCTTCCTTCTTCCCAGAATACTCCTGCTCTCATTGCCCCACCTCTACTTCCTGTCTGGCTTTCCCACCTATACTTCCTGCCTGGCCAATCAGTGTTTATTTAAAACATGATTGACAGAATACAGACAATTCACCCATACCAGTGTAGGAGATGGAGCCTTGCTGGAGGAAGCAAGCCCCTAGAACTGGGCTGAGGTTTTATGGCCTGGTTTCATTTCTGCTCTCTCCCTGTTTCTTGACTGTGGATGCACTGTGACCAGCCTCCTCCTGGTCCTGTTGCCATGATTTCCCATCCATGGTGGACTCTGTCCCCTCCACTGCAATCCAGAACAAACGCTGCCTCATTAAGTTGTTCCTTATCCGCTGTTTCCTCAGTGTACCCAGAAAAGTAACTAAGACAATGTAATAAGATATAGGAGGTTAGAACTGGGTGGCACTAGCTTCTTCCTTTGTCTTTCTTACCCTCTGACAAAGCACAAGTACTAGACAGTCAGGTGTGGAGGTCAGGAGCATACTTTCCCCCAGTCCCTGTTACACCAGGTAGTGTAGACAGAAGTCATATCACTGCACAGAGGCAAATCCCAATAATTCCACAGCATTAAAAAGAAATCTGGGAAATGTAAAACCATGAATAGGACTGCCGTGCATAAACGCTAAATGAGGCAATAGAATAGAACACATGCTCTTAAAGCCATCAGCCTCCCATTTCCACTCGATAATGCAAACATAATATTACTACCTGCAGGGCAGATGAGCAACAGCTGAGGACACTTTAGCTCTTACAAAGAATGAAATAAAGAACCATCAGTCAGCTGGATAATTAACTAGACGGCTTCTGAGGGGACTGTAGGAGGTACCCTTACTGAACGTAATGACTTGTTGGTGAGCTATCTTTCTAGTAACTAAATATAAAAGGAAATAGAATAACAACATCTGCAGAAATATGTCTGGTAGTTCTCTAATTAATGATCAAAAAATGCATTTACTTCAGCATAATTCCACATTTTTATGTAAAGTCTTATTTGATTGTAATTAGTACAGACTGCAGAACTTAATTAGGACTAATCACTCCTTAATGCAATCAGAATCCCCAAAGAACAATATAAACAGATTTTTATTGGTATTAGTGATGCAAACTTGCAAAATATAGTACCAATTAACCCATAACAATGCTTCCAAAATATAAAATAAAAATAAATTATGAGCGCATTACCAAACAGTTTCGTGAGTACACTAGGAATGTAATAGCAATGTTAATAATCAAATCCCACAGGAACTGTCTTCCTTCTTAAATGCTAAAGATAGCCATGCAGCCACAATTACGATGCATATTAAAGTGTGTGATCCCTTAATGAGATGAAGTTTTCAGCGATTTTCCAAGTCACTACAGGTTCGATAATGTCAACATGGCTACTGAATGCTAGTCAGAGACACAGGAAATCTACAGTACCCAGATCTTGTCACAAAATTAAACAAAAGTCCCCTTAAATGATGAAAAGTTAAGCAAGCCTTCTAGAACTAGAGAAAAAGAAGAGGAGAGGGTTTGGCAGGCATTGCCACTTTGCACTTTAAGAAAGAAGCAATTCTCTGTCTCCCATTCATCCTCTCACTACTTTCTGAGTACTCAGATTGCTCCTTCATATGCCAGAAGTTAAGCCTTCAGCAGAAAAACAGGTAGCCAGTGTCTTCAGGTTGATACTCATATTGTAATTCATTAAAAGATAATAAGTGGGATTTGCCTCCACTCAAAGTGCCTAGAGAAATCCCTTTGCTGGAATGGGAACCCACCTGGGCAGTTAGAAACACTGCAGGCAATTAGGTTTGGTACTCCAAATGTTCCCCATCCATTTCCAAAAAGTGCCAAATTGAGCGTGTGAGCCCAGGATGGATTCCCTTGCCTGAACCCTGCAGGAAAACTTGAGAAATACAAATCAGCACACCACTTCTACTGTACCAGAATTACTTTCCAGCTGGGCTTTCGTCAGATGTTAAGGGAGAGGTATAGCACGTGAAATATTTAATCTAAACAGTGTGCACATATTTCCTGAATGCCGTGTGCTTCTCTCCCAATATTGTAGATTCACGGCGTCATAACAGATGCCAAAGTCATATGCTGAGAGTATCTGGGAGCAGACTTTCAGGCTCGGGGAATTAACTGATCTCTCACCTGCCGACATAATTTCTCAGTTTTTTTCTAGAGTTCAGACCAGTTTATATTGATATTAATAAAAATTGACTCAAAATCTGAACTGCACTTAGGAAGAAACAGCCCTACCAGATCTCTATTCTTAACTACCATCCTGAACTATTTAAAAAAATTATTTGTATTAAACTAGTATGTATGTGTGTGTGTGAATTTATGGCACACATGTGTGGGTATCCAGAGGCCAGAAGTGGGCACTGGATCCTCTGGAGTTGGAGACACAAACTGATGCAAGCTGTCTAACACAGGTAGAGAACTGAACTCTATTCCTCTTTTGGAGCACATGTTCTTAACCACTGAGCCATCTCTCCAGCCCACTAAATGGCTTTTTTGCACAAACTTCCTAGCTGGCCTTTAGGAAATGCACACAGGTTCATCAATTCTACCTTTTACTCTAATGAGAAATACCCAATTTGGCAGGAGAGGCTCAAAGGAGTCGCCAGGTACTTCTAAGACTGACATTTATAAGGAATGGCTACAGTACACACAGCTTCCATTTCAGTCACTGTGAGTCAAGAGAAGTATAAGAATGCAAGTCATAGCTGTACCCTCCCCCACCCACTCTGTCTCTTTTTCATGTGTGTGTATGTGTGACTATTGTCCCACAGGCATCATTTATCTTGATGGGGTCTCTCGATGGCATGAAACTCACCAAGAAGCGCACTGAACTGCCTAGCTAGTAGAATTCAACTCTCTGCATCCCCATTGCTGGAATTACAAGAATAGTCACCATGCACATTTGTTTACATGGGTTTGGGTCGTCAGACGTAGGTCTCAGAGCCTGCAAGGCAGGTGCTTTCCCCAGTAAGTCAGTCCCTCTCCAGTTCCTGTGGCTGTTGTCTCCTAGAGCTGATCTTTACAAGAAAGCACGACATCTTCGTTAGACTGTTGACAACTCTGGAGTGTAGAGTGTGTGTGTCTTTCTGTCTGTGTTGTGTGCGTGCATGTATGTGTATGTGTGTGTGTGTGTGTGTGTGTGTGTGTGAGAGAGAGAGAGAGAGAGAGAGAGAGAGAGAGAGAGAGAGAGAGAGAGAGAGAGAGAGAGAGAGAGATCATTATTTCATGGACGTGGGTTAGGAGATGAAACTAAAATGGATGCCTCTGATTCCCCTATCCCCCACCAAATGTGCCTTTAAGCTTCTCAGACTCTCCAATTCTGCTGCAGAACTCGTGAACCTGAGACCTGAATGGAGCTTCCACCTCTTCGGTGGGCTCAGGCCCACAGGAAATCCAGTGCACAGTGCCATGCTCTTGAGGGCTAGCAAACATGTAATCTCTGCACATCACCCCATGAAGCGTTGTCATTAAATATAATTCCCAGGCAAGAAACCACATAGACACTGCGCTCTGCCCATTCTCATCCCAGTTGAGGTAAAGAGAAGGGCGGAACTTATCTTGGTCCATTTCGATGAGTGACAGATTGAAACTCAGTCCTAAACTATGTGCACTCAAATGTGCAGAAAAGCATCCATACACCAAAGAGAAGCAATGGAGCCGGACCCACCAAATTTGCTAATAAAGGTGTCTCTGTCGTTTTCAGTTTTGACAGTTTTTTCCACGTGCAAGAGGATTTTAGAAACTAATTTTAGTTTCTGAAAGGGCAAATTTTAGGTTTTCAGTAGCTCTAATGGTTCTTTCCAAAACTCCACCTTGAGAGTATAATAAAGCTTATGGAGGAATATGACGATCAGATGTGGGAGTCCTTGGTCAGGATCTCCAGTTGGTCCAATTAGATCCCGAGCAGCTTGTATGCACGCTTGGTACTTTGTCACTAGTAAATCTTGTTACTTTTGCCTTGTAACAGCCAGATTAACGGATTAAAGTAAATGAGGAAATGGTTGTGTTTATCAAATAAGTCTTCTAAGTAGCCAAAGAATATTTTGGTTTTGTTCTCCATCCTATTTCAGTCTCTCTAGAGCAAAGAATTAGCTGGATACAAGCTCCTGCTAGACACTGACTGAAGGGGAATGATACAGCCTGTCAGAGGGTTCCAGAATTCAGATCAGCCTCCTCCTGTGTCCTAGGTTGACATCAGAAAACATCTGAATCTCTCCTGCGACATGGCCAATTAAACCAGACAAGGAGTCCTTATCTAGAGTGTCACCATGGCAGTGCATGTTGACCCTCTGGTGACCAGAGAAGGAAAGGAGTGCAAGGTCGACCATGTGTCATCCTCTTCCAACCTCTGCTGTCCACAGCCAGAAACCACAGCGCTCAGTCCCTTCCTCCAGAAATAAGCCCATGCCTGCTCACCGTTATCCAGGTGACAGGAACTGAACATCAATGGGCAGTAACTTCAATAACTCCTGATATCTAATTCGATATTTTGAAAATAGCATTTGATACGTCTTGATAATCTATGAAGCATACAAAATAAAACAAAAAGGTCACGTAAGATGTTTTATCACATTATCCCCAGTTAAGCACACCCATGCAGACCTTGTCTTTATCTACATTCTGATTTTAGTTGAGTAAATGTCAATAAAATACCAGGTAAGTAGGATTTTGACTAGTCAAAGAAGGGAATAAAGGAGGAAGGAGACAAAAGAGAGTGGCCAGGAGGGGCGAGGGTTTTGGACATTAGCAAAGAGTCTCAGTTTGACACCAGGCAGCACGGCCTGCTTCACTCCTTAACTCTATAGTAACCATGAGGAATGGGACTCCATTGGAAGAGCCAGAAGATCCTGGCTCCAAGAAGACACAGCTGTAGTTTTATACCTGTTTCCAGGGGGAACGGTGGACAGTGGAGTTCAACCAGATACATTTAAGAAAACATAATTTTGTTTACTACTTATAAAATATATTTAATAAAGGTCAAAACTTCCCCATTTACTGCAGTCTTTGGTGTTGAATTCATCCCCATGCCAGAAGGAATACAGCATTTAGTTAATGAAAGGAGAACACACATTATTTACACTTCTATGCATTCCTTATATACATGTGATTTGGCATGTAACCTGCTCCACAAGCGCCCACTGAATCCTGACTGATTAATGATTAAATTATTTTAATCATCAATTTATGTTCTCAGTATTTTTCCAAGAACCATGTTAGGAGTGCAATCAGACTCACTTGTTAGTGAATTAAAATAGGTTTTTATGTCTTTCCCAATTAGCTATTAAGTTGTGAAATGCAGTCTTACAGCTGGCAAGACTCACACACACAGAGAGATCAGGGAACACAGAAATTAATACTCCAGAATCATTGCTGTACACATGTCTACACACAGACTATTAATACCCAGAATAGTACAACTCAAAACAACTGCATCATATGTTAATATGTCGATGTTCAGCGATGTAAAATATACACGATTTTTGCTGACAGAGGGGAATTTTTTTCTAAAGAGACAAGCTCCCCTATTTTCCAGTTTCAAGTGGTCAGCTCTATACATGTGTACACCTGAACAACACTAAATAGATTCTGCGTGTGTGTGTGTGTGTGTGTGTGTGTGTGTGTGTGTGTGTGTGTAAGGAAGAGACCATTAATTTGATTAGGAGTGGGGGAGTTGAATGGAGAAGGAAGAATAGAAATATAGTACTCATATGTGAAATTATAAAAAAATTAAAAGTTGCTATGTGACCCATTCTATGAGCTGGAACCCATACCTGACGTTGCCAGCTAAAACATGTCAATACTAATCTTAATTAAAATAGCTGTGTCATAGAAGAACCAGGATAAAAGACTAGAAATACAGATAGCTAGCAGAGATTGTTCGCACAGAAACCAGAAGAGGAGAGGCATCAGTAATGGCCCAGGTCTCAGCTGTGCAGCTTTCCTGTGCCTGAGTTGCTCTCTGAGCCTGGTTCTCCTATTACCACTCTGACCACCTCCCCATTTCCTCCAGCTCATTGCAGATGGCCTGCTTCCATGGCACACTGTGTCTGGCAACTCTCTGCAACCTCCCTTTTGATTTTCTAGTCACATACCCCACCAAAGTCAGTGTTCAGATAGACATTCACACGCCCCACACACACACACACACACACACACACAGAGAGAGAGAGAGAGAGAGAGAGAGAGAGAGAGAGAGAGAGAGAGAGAGAGAGGACACAAAGTGCCATAGCTTGCCTAAGGATGTTAACGATGTCAGAGGGCAACCTTACATTCGACTTCATTCGAGATAGGGCCTCTTGTTGTTTGCCACTGGGTACTTCAAAATCGCTGCCCTATAGACTTCTTGGGACTCTACTGCTCCCACCTTCCACCTTCAGACTACTCTACCATATCTGGTTTTAAGAGGATTCTGGGGATTCAGAATCTGCTCCTTATGGTTGTGCATTGAGGACTTTGCCCATTGATCCATTTCCACAGCCCAAGACAGCCATTCTTAGCTTTGGAATTATGGGTTTATTCAGCTTGATCCTCTCCCAGTAGTCCAGATACCAGCGTCTGTTGCTGTCTGCTGAGTAGTCAGTGCTCTACACTTAAGCTAATCTGTTGAATGACTCCAGAGGATCATTGATTGACTTAGAGTAAAATACAGAGTCAGGCTTGCTCAATCATTGGGAAGGCACACTCTCAGTCATCGGTGAAGACCCACATACCAAGAAATGCTTACTAACCTGCATTCGGAAGCCCAGATGGATGCAAGTTAATGAACATCTTCATACTTAGTGGAAAAGTCGCTCATACTACTTGTAGCCTTGCATCCAGAGCTGCATGCCTACTTCGAGAATTGTAATATGGCTTTGTACCTCTGCACTGAGCCTCATTATTATTTCATGAGCAGATGAGCATATTTTCACCTTTACTAAATTGTTTTCATAATGCTACATGCCATGTGCTTTCTTACGTTCTCAAGCTATAACCACATTCATTAAATATGAAATGTCCCCCACATGTTGATGTGCTTGAACACATTGTCCCCAACTGTTAGCATGTGTTAGGAGCAGAAAACCTTATGAGATATAAGACCTACCTGGCAGACACAGGCCATGAGGGGCTGGTCTTGAAGCCTATAATACAATTCTAGTTTGGTCCTGTGTGTCCTGTCCACCACTGTAAGTGCAAAGCTGCACCACAAAATTTCTGATACCATGGTTTGCCCATCATGATGGAGTCAAAGACCCTGAGACTACAATTGAAAATAAGTACCTCTTCCCTTGAGTTGCCTCTGTCAGACATTATAACCCAGCAATAATAAATACAACTACTATAGGGGTTTGGAAAATGGCTCAGTGGGCAAAGTGCTTGCTTTGCAAGCATGAGAATCTGAGTGCAGATCCCTATCATGCACATAAAAAGCTTAGTGACATGCATGCTTAATCTCTGTGCTGGAAGGAGGAGACAGGAGGATCCCTGGAGCTGACAGGTTAGCTAATCTGTCCAATTGGCCAAGTTTGTTTACAGAGTTATCAATTCCACAGAATAAGGTAGGAGAGTAGAGGGATGGTTCTGTGGTTCAGAGTACCTACTGTTCTTCTTCTTTGGGGGGGGGAGTTAAGGACAGATTTTATTTGGATGAGGCCTTAAAATCTAAAGGTTACAACATGCAAACAGGGTTATATCTAACAAAAAGGCTTCTGAAAAACAAAGAAAATGATAATCAGAGTTAACAGACAACTTTCAGAATGAGAGAAATATTTGTGAACTATTTGTCTATGAATGCATTAAATCTAGACTATATAAGGAACTAAGAAATTTAAAAAAACTCAAATGCTCTCAATAACTGGATATGTGTTTCTTTAAAGAAGTTATATAGTCAAGAAGTAGGAAAAAATTGGGGGGTTGATTTGTACCAATTAGAAGACAGCCTCTCATCCCACTAGATGGCTGCTACAGAGAAGCCATACAGCAGATGCTGTCCATTTCTCTGTCTCACCCACATGAAGGCCAGTCCCTTGTAGAAAGCAGTGCAGATGCTGTCTGTTTCTCTGTCTCTCCCACGTCTAGGCCAGTCCCTCATAGAAGGCATTGTATTTCCATCCTGGATTTCCTCAGGCAGCAGACCTTCAGGAACTACTATCAGACAATGGAAGTGACGACAAAGCAGAACCAAACCTCTGCTCACAGATGAAGTAACAGTCTGTCTTGTTAATAGAAGGGAAGGGTTTGTGTTTGCGTGAGCTGCGGAGAATTCCAGTCAAAAGGAGCAGTGATCATTTCCTCTAAATTTACGATTCTTTTCTTTTTTCTTTTTTTTTCTTTTTATTACTTAAAAGAATACCAATCCAAATTCCCACTCCCTCCCTTCCTCCCCTCCTCCCAGTCCCTCACTTTCCCTCCACAGATCCACCCTCCTACCCCTCCAACCCTAGGGGAGTGCCATGCACCCCACCCCGAAAGTCCAAGGCCCTCCCTACTACATCTAGGTTGAGCAAGGTTTACATCCAAAGTGACTAGGATCCCACGAAGCCGGTATATGCAGTAGAGACACATCCCAGTGTCACTATCAGTGGCCCCTCAGTCAGCCCCAGCTGTCAACCCCCTTCAGAGGGGCTTGGTTGTTCACATGCTCGTTCACTGCCAGTCCATTTGGAGTTGGTGAGCTACCATTAGTTCAAGCAAACTGTCTCAGGGGATGACCCCCTCATGGCCTTGAATTCCTTGCTCATACTCTCACTCCTTCCACTCTTCAACTGGATCTTGGGAGCTCAGTCCAGTGCTCTGATGTGGGTCATTGCCTCTGTTCCCATCTATTGTTGGGTGAAGGTTCTATGGTGATATTTAAGATAATCATCAGTCTGACTACAGGGTAAGGTCAGTTCAGACATCCTCTCCTCTATTGCTTAGGGTCTCAGCTGGATTCATGTCTGTGGGTTCTTGGGCATTTTTCTAGAGCCAGGTTCTTGCTAACTCAATAATGGCTCCCTCAATCAAGATATCTCTTTCCTTGCTCTCATATCTGTCCTTCCTCCATTCTGACCATCCCATTCCCTCAAGTTCTCCTCAACCCTCCTTCTCCCCACTCTACCTCCCACCCCCCTGCTCCCAAATTTTTGTCTGATTCCAATTTCCAGGTGGGTCTATATATGTTTTCCTTTAGTTTCACCTTATTACTTAGTTTCTCTAGGATCCTGAACTATAGGCTTGTTGCCCTTTTTTTTATAATTAGTATCCACTTATGAGTGAGTACATACCATATTCATTTTTTGGGTCTGGGTTACCTCACTCAGGATAATGTTTTCTAATTCCGTCCGTTTGCATGCAAAATTCAAGATGTCATTATTTTTTATTGCTGAGTAGTACTCTAATGTGTAGATGTGCCACACTTTCTTTATCCATTCTTCAGTTGAGGGGCATCTAGGTTCTTTCCAGGTTCTGGCTATTACAAATAATGCTGCTATGAACATAGTTGAACAAATGCTCTTGTAGTATGATTGAGAGTTTGGGTATATTCCCAAGAGTGGAATTGCTGGATCCTTAGGTAGGTTGATTCCCAGTTTTCTGAGAATCCACCACACTGAATTCCAAAGTGGTTGCACAAGTTTGCATTTCTACTCTCAATGGATGAGTGTTCCCCTTGCTCCACATCCTCTCCAGCATAAGCTATCATTGGTGTTTTTGATCTTAGCCATTCTGACAGATGTAAGATGGTATCTCAAAGTTGTTTTGATTTGCATTTCCCTGATAGCTAAGGAAGAAGAACATGTCCTTAAGTATCTTTTGGCCATCTGAAATTCTTCTGTTGAGAATTCTCTGTTCAATTCCGTACACCACTTTTTAATTGGGTTACTTAGAATTTTAATGTCTCATTTCTTGAGTTCTTTATATATTTTGGAGATCAGTCCTTTGTCTGACGTGGGGTTGGTAAAGATTTTTTTCCCATTCAGTAGGCTGCCTTTTTTGTCCGAGAACCTGAGTTCAGTTCTGAGTTTCCACCTCCAGGGGATCAGGAGCCTCTGGTTTCTATGGATGCCTGCAGTTATATGCACAGCCCCCACATAATTAAAATAACCTTTCTTCAAAAGAAAATGTAGAGTGATAAAGGAAGACACACAGCATGCACTTCTAACTCTACACACAGGTGCACTCACCCTCAGATCCACGTGTGCACACAAGTATGCAACACATACATACCAAATAAGCAACTAGATTTAGCAGAATTAAATGAGGCGGCACAGGTACCCAGGAATTCCCAGCATCTCCTTTCTTACATGCTCAGGTTATAATCAAAGTCCTTTTAAACTTCTCCGGTTGTCCCTCTCATAAAATAACAAGTTGAAACTTCTTGTTTTAATGACAACCCAATCCCACGATGTACTTCTCTCTCTACCAAGCCAGAAAAAAATCTCTCTTGCAACAGTTGTTTCTTATAAAAAACAAGGAGTAGATGCTGTGGTGAGGCTGACCTGACCTTGAAGTAGGAACATGATGAAACTGGCAGAGCCATGCAGAAAATAGCCTCCTGTGCCATTCTGCACACTCACAGTTTCAAAGATATACTTATTTCATTGTTTCCCATGATACATTATATGATATATAATATAGGTAATGTATAAACTCACAACTTTGTTGTGATACATAAGTTTATCTTTGCATTTATTTGTCACGAGCACATATGATGGATGATGTGATTCTATGTCTTTCTCTCCCTGACACACACATATACAAACAATAACTCTAACTTTGACAATGAAAATCGTCTGGTATTCCTACATCTCTTTTTGTGAATCAGCTTCTTGGATCTATAACAAAATGCTAAAGGCAATAAATCTTAAAATAAAATGTTTATTTTGGTTTCTAGTTGTGGAGGTTTGAACTCACGGCCAGTTGGTTCTGCTGTTTTATGCTCTGGCTTCTGGTGCATTTTAGTACCTTATAGAACGAGAGAGAGTGTGAAAAACCAAAGCTGCCCTCCTTTTGGTAGCCAGGAACTTTCTCTCTTTTCCTCAAAAGAAAGATAAAGAGTCTGTGGCTTCAATAGCCCACCAAGAGGATCCCGCACTGAGCAGAACTCTCCACTCTTGATTATTCGGCCACCAACTGAGAACCAAGCCATGAACACATGCATCTTTAAGGAACGGTATAATAGTGACTACTGTCAACCTGACAACACCTACAGTCAACTGAGAGAGAAATTTTCGGGCACGTCTGTGCAGGAGTTTCTAGCATAGGCTAACTGATGTGGGAAGATGCACCCTAACTATAGGTGGCCCCATCCTATGGGCTGGGATCTTAGCCTGAATAATTAGAAGAAAGCAAGCTGAGCACCAGCAACCACAACCCTCTCCTCCTTGACTTCAGATGGAACATGACCAGTTGCCTCTTTCTCCTGTTGCCATGCCCTCCCCATCACGATGGACCGTGTCCTCCAGCTGTAAGATGAAACAAACCCTGCCTCCCTTATGTTGTTTTGGTCAGGTGTATTGTGACAGTAATTAGACAAGTACTGTATACAATCATCAAACCATAGCCCACTTTTTTGCCATATATTTCAAACTAAATCTGACTTTTTTGCTATCTCTATTCAGCAGTCATGCTTTCTATGGTCTAAAACACATTTGGGGCATGGTGTTTTAAATTAGTAGTAATTTGCATATTTAAAACATTTTTAATGTCATACAAAAATCCTTATCTCATATGTAAAGTCAGACTGTTCCATAACCAGTGGGTTGACATTCCCATATGACTACTGGTCTCTTGTAGATGGAACTGTATCTATTCATTTTTACTGAGGACACAAGCACTGGCTGCTATATTGCTGGCCTTATAGCCAGGAGTATAAAAATTAAGTGTCACTTCCTAGTCTGATATTATACCTAGCTCACTTTCTTCTTCACTTCACATGCATCCCCTTGGTGGTCATTTCACGCTGAGTCTTATGGACTGCACTTTTAAGTCCATTTCATTGTTTCTTTAAAGATTCAGGTTCAATGGGAAAGGAACACACTGATTTGGATGAAATTTTTTATCGCAGAAATGAATCAAATTCAAGGGAACCCTAGTCATGAGTGATACCACTAACTGTATAATGTATCCTATGGAGACTGTTCTCCCATCCAACTGAAATGTCCAAACCTGTCCTGCTTTCAAAGATTCTCACCGACACCCCTGAACACCCATGTTCTTTGCTAGATTGTGGATCATTCAGGGAGCTCCTTTTCTCTTCCCTTGCTTATCACCTGGCTGTCTGAATATTTTATAGCATACAAGACAATGAGTAGAAGATGAAATAAAGTCTCTTCACCAGACTATTGATGGGAAAAAGATTACTCTAATGAGGGATAAAGAAAGAGAAGAGATGGACTGGGACATGGCTCGGGGGATCGGAGGATTGGTGCTCTTTCAGAGTACCACATTTGGTCCCCAGCACCATTCTGAACTTCTCACAAACATCTGTAATTCCAGCACCAGGTGATCCAGTGCTTTTTTCTAGACTTCACAAGCACTCACGTGTGTATGTATGTACGTATGTATATATACATGTACACACACACAGAGAGACACATTCAAACTAAATATTTAATACAAAGAGAAACAGCAAAGACTTTAGCATTTGACTTGTAATCCTATTTCCTTATGGATCCTTAAGAGATGATTCTAGAATTTACTTCTTCGGGGATGGCCAGAAGTGCTAGGGAGTCCACATGACTAGAGAAAAGGGCAGTTCTCAGCCAATGTCTTGAAGGATGGCTATCAATTGTCTGCCCTCCATTCTGCAACATTTCTTAGAGCCTATAGTCTGGATGGAGCCGAAACGCTTTGTTGTTACTGCTAATTTAGCAGCTGACCCTCATACAGAGTACTTGCTCTCTTTCCTCTGTGACTTCTCCACCCTCTATAGGTTCTTTCTACACTCACAATAAACCCCTGCACTCAATCTGGTCTCCATCTCTGCCTCAGAAATAACTCACAATAGTTACATCTGAAGATACTAAGGATCGCACAGCAATATCCAAACTAAACATCACCACACTAGAGCAGGGCTCAGGAAGCCTTGGAAAGTTTCTACTGGAAATACGCCATCCTAGAGAAAGGCTGGTTGAGACTCAAGAAGGTAATGGCTTATAAATCTCAGGAAAACTCTGAAATAGAACATTCTCAAGGTCCCGTCCTCCCTAAGGTTGTGCATCAAGTAAGGATTGCTGGGGAGATGTGAGACTCGGAGAGACATATGCAGCACATGACTGCAGAGTCCATACTCCATCACCAGTGCTGGGGTGGGTTTTCCAGTGTTGCAGGGGTCATTGAGCTGACCGTGCTCCTATAGCTAAACCCATACCCTTCTAAGTAACTCCAAAAAGCCCATTGGCTCTCCAGTTGGTCTTTGATGGAATCATTTGGGAGGACCTATGGCTGGCACCCTATCTGGAGTGACATTTATTCATTTATACAACAGTAGTACCTAACAGTAAGGAAGTCACTTAATTGGTTACTATGATTTTTCACAAAGAAAGGATGATGTCTGAGGTATAAAGAAATTCCCTTGCCTCTGCTACAACCTTCGATCAGTTCAAACTTGCCAAGAGAGTAAATTTTATATACATTGCTTGACCCATTTAACCGAGCCTTGGTAACTCCAGAGGAGTGATTTTGAAGCAAAGATGGTTCAGCCAAGCCTTTTTATCTTGGTTGGCCTGAAATGCATCTTTATTGCTGTATCAATCAACTAAATTATTTCTTCCAAGTATAGAAATAAAGCAATATGTTGGTGTGTTGGGCAAGAGTGACAAGGAGGATAAAATTTTAATCTGTCTTCACAACTGTGACTTTGTTGCTCCTGAGGCTGCTGAAGAGGTTCCTGTAATCTTCATTACGGCAAAGTGACGAATGGAGAAGCAGGAACCCAAATGAGAAACCTGGTTTTAGGGCCAGGCAGGCTTCTGAAACCTGAAAAATAAACTGTTATTTGGCATTCCAAGTTGATGGCCCTGAGTTACAAAGTACACTTGACAAATTCAATTTGGCCTTGGGGCAACCGTGAGGAAATAAAAGAACTTGAGGGAAAAGAGCAAAACAGAAGAGAGATTAATGGGACAAAAAGGCTGGCCATGAGGACAGAATGTAGGCACTTAGGCTAAGTGAAGTCCTCAGTCTCATTGCCTTATAAACGAAGAGCAAATAAAAAAGGTTACCACCAGGGACTGGAGGGGGCAGTTAAGAGCACTGGCTCCAAGTTTTCAAGTTTTGAACTGTTTCAGTTACCTGTTTGATTGCCAGGGCACTATGCCCTCTTTCAAGGAAGAAGGGGGAGGGAGGAGGGGTGGGGGGTAGTGGGAGGGGACCGGGAGAAGGGGAAGAAAGGAAAAAAAATGTTTATTTCTTTAATTATGTTCTTGAATGGAAAAAATAAAACAAAACAATGTATGGAAAAATAAATAAATAAATAAGTAAATAAATAAATAAATAAATAAATAAATAAATAAATAAATAAATAAAAAAGAGCACTGGCTCCTCTTGAGGCCTTGAGTTTAGCTGTCAGCAGCTACCATGAGCAGCTCACTGCAGCCCATTCCCCAGGCTCTAACGTTCTGACAAGGCTGGCCTCTGCAGGCACCTGCACTTGCTGGCAAACACCTCCTTCCCACAGCTTAAAAACAAAATAAATCTTTAAAAAGAAAACAAAACCAGTCTTACTTAACATATTTTGTTCTGAGACTGTGGGCCCCAAAGATAGGAGAAGTGAACCTTTTGGGTGTTTTTTTTTTTTTTTTTTTTTTTGTCCCTAGCAATAGATAGTAAGTTTCCGTTTCTCTGTGGCTTTTTCTTGTCCCCAATAGTAAATTTATAATTCTCTAAAATGTAGTTCATTTCTCTTCTTGTGTCTTGGGTCATTCTGTATCAGTTAAGCCACAGGAGCAGAGGGGGTTGGGGTACCCTTGTTGATTAGTCAATGGGCAATGACAGAGACAGTGACTCAGTCCCTCCCACAGACACCTTTAAACCAATAAAGAAGGCATGGAAATCACCAGGTAGGAGTGGCACCCTAAGCCCCAAGGAAAAGCCTAAACCTCCTTAGAGTCAGTGGTCTCCCCAGCTCTGGAGGGGGCTTCTGTACCTAAGATGTCTGTGATATTTGTCAATAAACTTTCACTCTGAACTCAGCTACATTCCTGTCTTTTAGTTCTCTAACTGATGGAGGAAAAAAACCCCACCTACTAGCTGCTCTCAGACCACCAAACCCATCTCCTCAGCTATTCAAATGCACCAAGAACCACCTGGCTTTCTCTTGGAAGTCTGCCACTCTGCAACAAAAATGTTACAAGTTCAAAAGCTAGAAGGACGCCTCCTCTCCCCGCTGAGCTCTCAACTGTGCCAGCCACTTCTAACAACACAAAGGAAGCAAAAGACAGAACCCTTTTCCCATTTATCCCAGACAGTATCCAGATCGCGGCTGCTTTTTACTTTCACTCTCAAGATTGTCATAAATGCTTATCATTCTCAGAACCAGAAGCAGTTCTACCGGAAACCCTCTTCACTCCCTAAAAGTTCAGCGAGCTGACTTCGGATCCCGGTTTCGCAAAGCCCAGCACTAAACTGCACCTAGAAAAACAAATTTAGTTAAAATGTGAAATTATGCACCCAGTGCTTTCTTGAATATGTAAAATACACATTTTTCACTGGATTTTAATTTTCTCAGGCCCTTTGCATTAAACCTGTAACAGTCTTTCTTCCTCTGTCTGTGCTTAGGAGTTCCGCTGAACTAACAAAGACAATAGACAGTGCCCACGTCCTTCCCCATCTCATTCTTCATCTTCACCTGCTGGTTTGTGTTACAAATCCTCCTCACTGGGTAAGACAGCATTTCACTTTTGAATACCATATATTAAAAGGTAATTTTGACTTGTGAAAATGATCAGTGCTCAGAATAAATGCCATTAGCCAGGTGCTGGGGTGTGTCCTCACCAAGTTCTCCAGCTCAGAAAAAAGTATGAGGAAAGAGGGGGGAGACCCCTGCAGACATTTCCCTGGTTCCCCAGTTTAGCATATTTAATGTAGAAAGCTGTTATGAACTTGTCCTGCATTGCAGTAAATGTGTTATGAACTCGGGCCATTTCCCCCCATGTTTTGCAAAGCACCTCCATCACGAGTAATTAGTGTCAATGACAGTGTTTCTCACCCCACTTTCCGGCACAGCCCATCTGCCGGCTGTCCTGTAATACCCTCAGACAGTCCCAGGTTCATCTGCTCCCTGCCTAGCGTGTCCCTCCTGCAGCTCTGTCCATCTGCTGTCTTCATCGCTTTGACCTTTGAAAGTCCTGTCGATTTCCCGACTGCCATCCTAGCTCAGGCGTCTTTGATCACTTTGGGCTGACAATGATCTACTCCACCAGCCCAATCATAATAGCCGAAGCCTCTGGGTCCAATGGCTCATCTACCTGTCAGCATATCACTCTGCCACATCACAAAAGATTTGAAAAGACATCTTATGAGAGTCTAGCCTGGGCAGGACAGCGGGAAAATGAACATCTGATGGGAAACCCGAGGTCTGAAGTCTACCATTGGCTTTAAAGTTAACTAGACATATAAACTAGAAATCCCTGAAATGTCACTGCTCTCATTCTGGCTTGAGCATATCAGGTCTAGAATGAGGAAGTTGCACTACATTAGCAAAAGGAACATTTCTTCCTCAGTGATTTAAAGTCATTTTAAGTTATGCAACTCAGTAGGGACTATTAAATGAACAGGGAAGGCAGCAGCAGACATGTGGTTAATAGGACAGAAGCACAGAGAATGAAGAGAGGCAGCATCGTATTAAGAACGCACACACTCAAGGGCCAGGGACCTAACTCAGTTGGTACAGAGTTTGCTTAGCATGTGCAATGTACTGGGTTTGATCCCCAGTAACACATAAACCTGGCCTGGTGGGGTACACTTGTAACCCCAGCCTTGGGAGGTGGAAGGCAAGAGGATCAGAAGTTTAAAGTCACCCTCAGCTAACTGATGAGTTGAGGTCAGCCTAGATTACGTGAGGACCTGACTCGGCCTGTCAAAGGAAAAGGAACTAATACTGGAATAGGCATCCGAGTGCCCTGAGATCATGGCATTGGCCCCGGCCGTTGTCAGCTCTAGCTAGAAGACCCAGCTTCCCTCACCATGACTAGATTTTACACCCAGCTCTTAGAGTCAGCTGAACTAACTCTTTCTTCTCCTCCATGGCTGAAGATGGCCCATACCATCAATCCCAAGCAGGCTTCCCCAGGACTCAGCCTCTTCTAGGCTCGCATGGCTCTCCCCTTATGGAGCTACAAATACCGGCCTCATCTTGATCTTTCAAACATGGTCGGTAAGTGTACTGGCTGGTTTTGTGTTTCATCTTGACCTAAGCTAGAGTCACCAGAGGAAGGAGTATCATTTGAGGAAATGTCACAATCAGATCCAGCTGTCAGCCATTTTCTCCTTTATAGATCAATGGGGGCCTGGCTCTTGGTGGGTGGTGCCATCCCTGACCTGCTGGTCCAGGAGTCTATAAGACAGTGGGCTGAGCAAGCCATGTGAAGCAAGTCAGTAAGCAGCACTCCTCCGCGCCTTCTGCATCAGCTTTTGCACCCGGGATCCCGCCCTGTTGGAGTTCCTGTCCTGACTTCCTTCAGTGATGAACAGCAATGCTGAAGTGGAAGTCTAATAAACCCTTTCCTCCCCGACTTGCTTTTTGGTCATGGGGTTTTATGACAGCAATAGTAACCCTAACTAAGACAGCGAGCTTGGCTGAACTGCTTCCATGATGACATCTATCACATGATTGGCATCTAAGTCATACCTAGTACATCCTCACATTGCTGACTTCCTTATGGGGTGCCTGTCTCTGTGACATGTCCATCTCCTGGAAGCTTTCTCTTCTCATTCATCTGTATTATCGTTAGTCATTCCTTCTTCAAGTTAATACACCTCCATCTGAAATTACTCTCAATATTGAGATATCATTTGTCTATAGCTCCAAACTTTTGGAGAGCATGTCATACCAGCCTTCTTAGGCACCTTTACTTACCCCTTTCACCTACCATGGTGGTGTTCAAATCATCAGTTCTTGTTCAGTGGATGGCAGAGAGTGCTCCAGGAAGTGTGGCCCTCCCACACATAATAAGTGACAGATTTGATCTCAGATTCAGTAAGAGTAGCACAGATGTTGATTTTTAATTGAGAAAAAAGAATACGGTATTGCTGGTTGGAAAGTGAAACCAAGTAGGCATGAAGTGGAGATCCATAGCAGGCTTCTCAAAGAGGTAAGCCGTTCTCTTCAGAAAAGAGAAATATTTCCACAGAGCAAGCACAGATGTACATCTCTGCTTATCCCAATGATGTTTGTCCCTGGAAGTTCCTCACATATGGAACCGGTTTCCTCACAGTTAAATATATGCCACCATTCCCAAGTTAGATCACCACAGTCACATTCTTTAGTGTGTGTGTATGTGTGTGTGTGTGTGTATGCACATGTGTGTGTGTGTGTGTGTGTAGGTACACCTGTACCCATGTGTACATGTGTATGGAGGCCAGAAATTAAACCACACCTTGGGTTTTGAGACAGGATGTATCTGACTGACCTGGAGCTCGCTGACTCTGTTGGCTGATAGTCAGTGAGCCACAATGACCTGCCCATCTTTACCTGTCCAGCACTGGGGTTAAACACGCCACCATACCCAGCTTTTATATGTGGGCTATGAGGATTGAACTCAGGTCTCAGTGAAACATAACAAGCACTTCACTGACTGATCTATTGCCCCAGCTCCCAGACACCGTTTGAAGAAATTTCTCAGCATTCTGATGCAGCTTTAGAAGATAATGTGTGTTTGCTTTTGTTTATTCATCGGCCCAGGGCCACTCTTTTCCACAGCTGGTGAAAAGAAACCTACAGACCTACACTGAAGTGTCCCAAGCTGGTATTTAATGTGACTATTCAGACACAGAAAAGCCCAACTAAGAACTTCCTGACCCATCTTGATTTCTTTAGAATAAAGCCACTGGCAACTCTACAGAGATCCAAAGGGCACTAGTGATTGCACAGGCTGGGGTAAGAAAAGAGATTAATTAGAAAAGGTTCAGGGGACCTTATTACAATGAAGTTTCTAAAGTTAGATTATAAAAGTGGTTAGACAGCTAGGTAAATTCACTAGTATTAAATTTTATATCCAAATAGATAAATTATATGTCATGAAAATTATATCTCTATAAACCTTGCTTTTTGGAGGTGAGACAGGTCTCATCCATCCCAAGTGAGGATGATCTTGAGCTTCTGGTACTGCCTCTGCCTCCTGAGTTCTGGGATTATAGATGTGCACCACCAAGCCTGGTTCACATAGGAATGAAACACAAGGTTTCATGCATGCTAGGCAGTTGAACTACATCTCCAGCCCCTGAAGCTTTTTTTTTCCCCATGAGCTCTTTGGAATTAATTACCTGACTTCCCCTGACTCCAAGTTTCTAGGCAGAATTCCATATAAAAGTGTTTAATTCTTTTCTTTCCTCACTTTGGTTTAAGGATATGAAAAAGTCTTGGCCTAAATATTGTCAGAGATTCCCAGGAGAGGTAGTTTCCATACCAATGGCAAGGTATTTCTTCTTCATTGTTTTCTCAAACAGGTGACTAGGTGTGAAGTCCTTGGTACATATTCTATAATTTACTAAAATGGAAGTGGACACCATTGGGAGTTTATGTGATGCATCAAGGGACTGCTTCAAACTGGGCCATACAAAGCACCTGTCTGCAGCCTCAAGCCAGAAGCACAAGTTGCAGAGTGTAAAGGTCAGTGAGACTTCACAGGACCCCAGAACTGCTCAGCATCCCTAGCTTTCTGCTCAGCATCCCTAGCCTGATATCCTGATGTTTCCACTGACCTTGGCTATCTCATTTGCTCTCCCATGGATATAATTTTTCACTCACCATTAATAGAGCCCCATTCTTGACTTTCCCTTTAACAGAGTCCCACACCTGACTTCACCTTTAACAGAGCCCCGTTCCTGACTTCACCTTTAACAGAACCCCACACCTGACTTCCAGTCAATGCCAGTCTGGTCCCTCTCTGTGAATAACACTGGATTCATCACACCAACCCCTTATTTTTCAGTTTATTTTTCTTAGAATCATTCCATTCATCCAGGTGCTAAGTAAATGAATAGTTTTGGTGACTTTTCACCACCAAGGAGCTATTACAGCTGTGACACTCTTTCCCACACCAAACACCCCAATATTCCATTCTGTAAGAATCACAGTTATCTTTCCTGGCTAAATAATTCTGAAAATGAAGGTTCTCTTTTCTTTGCTCTGTAGTAAAAACCTGACAAGTGGGATCAACCTATCTGAATGCCACGTGTGGCATATTTAGATAGAGTTCATTGACTTGATCATTGAAACATCAACTTAAGTGTCCCCATCTGAAAAATGGGGGTGTCCATAATCACCTCTCAAGGCAAGGTGACACGCAGTTATATCATAACGCAGATGCAGAGCCTAGAGTGGATCAATAACTCATGATCAACACCGACTGGCACCAGCACTCTTGAACCCTTGGGTGACACCCACTAGCAAAGTTGTCAGGGCACTGAAGTAACCTTGGCTCTGATTCCAAAATTGTTTGCTGTCCTGAGAGTCATGCTTCCTTCCTAGTACTAACTGACAAACAAACGGGCATAAATTGATTGGTTTATAAAAGACCACTCTCTGCTGATGGCGGACATGGTTACCTTCCCTGCGGTTCATGTTAAGTAACATTCAGAAAACAGAGCGGACACAGCCTGAGGGCAGGGAGGGGGGCCCTTCCAGCTACCTCTGCTTTTAGAAGCCTTTGTCATTTGCTTCCATACATCTGCTCATGTCACTTCCTGAGAAGGAGATGGGCAGGTCTCTCCTGTGGGAAGGGAAGAGCTAGCCGGACTTGCGGCAGCTTCACAGTTCACCACAGACTTCCCTGCGGGTGCCTGTCAGGTTGTTTCCCTTCCATCCGGGTCTCAGTGTAAGGACATAGAGTTATACTTTCCCATCGAAGAGCGCCTTCCCTAAGGGGGGAGAGTTGCTTATAGTTTGTGTCTGGCGTGCACTGTTAGTGCTCAAAAAGTCTTCTATTTCATTTATTCAAGTGTTTGGCTTCCAGAAATTTCCCATTCCATAGTATATACTAGCCCCACCTTGGAATCCCAAGTTATCAAACCAACAATTCCACATGGTTTTACCACATCAAAAAGATAACAGGTGATTTATCTGTTCTGACATGTTGCATTTCCCTGTCCCGGGGTTGGTATTTCTTTACTTACAAATTGTCTTTCTTTTAAAAATATTAGTATTAGTTCTTTGAGAATTTCATACTTTTATACAATGTATTTTGACCATGTCCACTCCCACTAGTTCCTCTAACTCTTCCTGCATCCACCCACTCCCAACTTCAGCCCACTTCAGGTCCTTGTTTTGTTTATCCTATAGCCCTCTGAGTCTGATTCGTGCTACCCGTACAGTCACAGCTGTGGAACCAACCTCTGGAAGGACCACTGCCTTAAGGAAAACTAGCTTCCCCTCAGGTATCCTTCAAGCCTCAAGAGCTCCCCAGTTAGGCTTGAGGCTGGGGAGGCCCTCTCTTTCTCTCTCTCTCTCTCTCTCTCTCTCTCTCTCTCTCTCTCTCTCTCTCTCACTGGCTTGATCTTAGGCAAGTCTTACACAAAGTCTTTACACTGTTGCCCAGGCTACCTTGCAACTCACTACATATCCCAATCTGAACTTGGTATGTAGCACAGGCTAGTTTCAATTTCAGAGTAATGTTCCTTCTACAGCATCCCAAATTTTGGGATTACAGTGTGAACAACCATGCCTGACTTTGCCTCAGCATTTAAAGAAATAGATTATCCTATATTAGTGATTGTGTGTCTGACTTTGTAAGCAGTAGCCGAGTGTCTTAAAGGTTAAGTTTCATTATCATGCCCAACTTAATATTCAGCTGCCTCCTATGCAGCAGTTCTGAATGCCTCTACCAGAGCCAAACAATATGGCAAACCCTACACCACAAATGAGTAAGGAAAAGTCCTTCAGTCATGGCATTCGGAGGTTATTAAGAAATCATTAGGCAAATGATGATTGCAAAATAGCACAGTATGTAGTGAGACATACATAGGGCATGCAAACAGAGCTTCTGTCAGTCAGGGAGGGTTATATGTGGTTTTCTTTTTTCTTTTTGGTTTTTCGAGACAGGGTTTCTCTGTAGCTTTGAAGCCTGTCCTGGAACTAGCTCTTGTAGACCAGGCTGGCCTCGACCTCACAGAGATCGGCCTGCCTCTGCCTCCTGAGTGCTGGGATTAAAGGCATGCATCACCACTGCCTGGCAAGAGTTACATATGGTTTTCTAGAGGGGTTGACAGTAAAGAGGAAACGTGTTCAGTATGCAAAAAGAAGGCACTCAACGGGGGTTCATCAAACTGCATTTTGTCCCATATTGATATCCATTGCAGAAATTTAATCATGATACATGGCAATGATAACCATAATGTGACCCCTGGCTATAGGAGGCCAAGGCAGACCAATATGGATATGAAGCCAGTGAACTGTCAAAGGACTCAAAGTATTCTTGGGGAGAGAGACATCTATGTCATAAACTATAATTTCTTGTCCTGTGTCTACTTTACCACCTAACTCTGCAGAGTCCTGCTTTTATGGGTTCCCTCCATATAATTCATCCCCAGGTAACAACCAGGTAGGTTCATTCTGTTGCTCTCCAACCAAAAACACTTAGGGAAGAAAAGGCTTTATTTCACCTTACATTTGCAGTAATAGAGTCCATCATAAAGGAGAATCAGGGAGGAATCTGGAAGCGTGAAACATGGGGGCATGCTGCTTCCTGGCACACATTTAACCATTGGATGATGCCTCCCACGTGAACCCCAGCCTCCAATCAAGATAAACGCTCACAAATCTCACTTTAGGACAATCAGTAGTTTCTTTCTTTTTCTTTTTTCTTTTTTTTTTTTTATTCTGAGACAGAGTTTCTCTGTAGCTTTGGAGCCTGTCCTGGAATTAGCTCTTGTAGGACAGGCTGGCCTCAAACTCACAGAGATCCGCCTGCCTCTGCCTCCCGAGTGCTGGGATGAGAAGTGTGCACCACCACAGCCCGGCTTCTGGGCAATTCTTAAATTGACGTTTCTTCTTCCCAGGTATTTCCAGTTGTGTCAGTTTGACAATAGAAACCAACCAGGACACAGGATCAATGAGGATACCTCATACCTACAGACACCCTGGAGAAAGGACACAATGCGAACTTGAAGGGAGAGGTGACTATAGTAGAAGTAAACCAAAAACAGAAAGAGACAAGCCAGACTAATAATGAGGCAAAAGAGAGAAAAAAATGTTTATCTAGATTATTTAAATTACAAAATACTAATTATAATTATTAAGGGTGCAGCAGAAGGCCCGGATCAGCACTTACCACTTCTGATCTCTTCCATCAGCTCCTGTGAAGGAAACCAGGAGCCTCAAATCTGGCCCTAGTTGCTGGACTCACAAGGCTTGACGGACAAAAGACAGTCCTGTGCCAGGTATATAACCTCCACGCCAAAGGGATCAGAACCACAACCATAGTCAGTTCCATGGAAGGAAAGTATACTCACATCCCAATGCATGACATAACACATGCAACTCTCACACAAGTCAAAATACCACATCTTTGTGCAAGTTACAGAAAACATTTAAACATAATAGTTATATTAAGATATTCTAGATGTACCCATACATAAGGAATGTGCTGCTGACAGCAGCAGGTTGGAAACAGATGACAAAGTCAAACCAACGATCATTAAAATCTTACATTAAACCACGAAGAAAGAAAGAACATAATCTAATCATCATTACTTAATCATTTCTAGTTAGTCTGTCATTAAAATATGGAAATGTGAGGTTAAACTCTGCATTTCTTCGGTATGCTTTAGGTTACACTCTGCCCTGTACTAATTCAAGCCACTGAGGAATAAGATAGCCAAATTCATCAGAATTCCACCCACTAACCTATGCTCTCCATAATGCCAGAGTTCAAATTTATTACCCTAAATATTAAAACTCAAGGGTGTTCCTTTAATGAACTTAATTATGCAAAACAGCAAATGCAAGAATGTACTTGCAAACCGCGATTTGAAACAGATGGGTGATTACAGCAGCTTGGTACAGATGGTGCAGAATGCTACGTATTTTTCAAGTTTGGTTTTGATCAAGAAAAGTAAATTGAAAACACTTTCCTACCCGTACAATAATAGAGGGAATATGTTAAAAAGTTAGAAATCCATTTTCACAAATAATTTTTGAAAATGATGAATTTCCTTGTTTCTGTAATAGCAAACGCTGTTTCCAAATAAAAGACCATTATGACGGGGAAAAGGGCCTAAAAAGACAAACAAAGGCATTTACTATTTCAGTGTAACCTGTTTGCCAAAGTGGAATGTCAAAACAGAAACATTTTCCACACTGAAAAGGCAGAGCCATTAGACAATAGGAAAGAACCCCACATATTGATGGTGTAAAAATAAGCAAGCTGTAAATAACATATTTGAAAGGAAAGCAAAAGGTCAGATTGGGAAGCCAGAAGACCTGAATGGTCCATTCATCTTTATCTTTTGGAGAAGAATGGAAGACACTGATATGAATTCATGTATGGAAAGAGGGAAGAAGCAAGACTAGGATCCTCTCTGCTTCCAGATTCCTTGCATTAGCACTAGATGGGAGCAGGGACAGGAGACAGGACTGGCAAGACTAGAGAGGAGAAATACAGAGGAGAGCAAGGGGTGTAAGATGATGCCATCCCTAGCTTGGATGCAATTTATACCACAAAAATTACATTTAAATTACTATTTAATTGTAAACAGTAGAAGAAAGAAATCTAGTAAAAGAAAATTGTTGGACCTAATGATTCTCAAATTATTGTGTCTCATGGGTCAATGCAGAATTTCCCAGATAAACCCTTATCTGTATAACTGCACTTCCCCTCAAACCTCACCTTTTGGAATGAGGTTCAGAATAAACAGATTGTACCTATTCCCTCAGGCAGTCCGCAGGGGGCGCAGCAATTGAACCACCATTTCATCCTTAAGGCTCCCTGATGCGAATTTGCCTTAAACCCAAGTGAATTTAATGTGTGTGAGGTACCTGTATATCTTCAATGAGACATGTATCACCCATCAAGACAGGCAACAGGAAAAATTCCCAGCTATCTCAACACCTTTCATCAAAGGATTGATTAAATGTCAAAGTATATAACACATAGATGGCTATTATTTAAAATGATGGCATCAAACTAAATGTTTGCTATTCTATTCCAATAATCTTTTATTAAATGTATGCACAGGTATTATTTAGAATACCCACTGTCACTGATAAATCAGAGGTTTGAATGATGAAAGCCCTTTCGTCTCTGCTTCTTGCCTAATCGAGAACAATGGCTTTGCTTTATTTTTGACTTTGCTGGTATAAATTACCACACTTCTAAAGAATGTATTTATACTTGCATGTCTTAATCAGCAACATTAAACATCAGGTGTCAGCATCCGATATAAATGAGAACTTAGTCCTCACTATCCGTGAACATTCACTCCTGCAGATTCCACAGAAAATGCTGATTGCCCACCCATCACTAACCTTAAGTCTATTGGTCTCTTCATGATGATAGAGTATTAAGTATACTTATGAAACCCAAACCTCTCAGAGAGGCTTGAGGGAAGTCAGTCAGGAGTCAAAGAAATACTTTCTTGATTATGAGAAAGATATTGGAAGAATTGCTTTTCTGGACTTCTAGATGCAATTTCTGGATGCCATCTTGCTAACTAAAAAAATGGAGTGTAAAGAACAGAAGGGAGAAAGTCACTTTCTTAGAGGTGAGGAACCAGCAATGCTGGCACTTTGACTGAACTTCCATATCCAACAACCTAAAAAGCAACATGGTAAAACCAGAACCCAGTGGTCACACAACAGGAAGACTTGATCATCCTAACCCAGAAGAAGAAAATGTCTTTAAACGTATCTTTATGAAAATGATGGAGACCTTTAAAGAGGAAATCAAAAACTCCCTTAAAGAAATTGGGGGAATAATAAATAAAATTTGGAAGAAATTAATAAATCCCTCAAAGAAACCCAAGACAACCAAGAAAAAACAATCAAGCAGGTGAAGCAAACAGTCCACTTACAAATTTTATATATGCAATGTGAGTGTTTGTATATGTGTGGTGATATGTATGATGTGTGTAGGTGTGTGTGTGTGTGTTGTGTGTATGGAGTGCTTATGATATATATGTGATTTGTATGTGACATGCCTGATGTGTGTATGTGTGTGCTGTATGTCTGAATGATGTGTATATATGATGTGTAATGTGATGCATGAATAATATGTATGTGTATGATGTGTTTATGTGATGTGTGTATGAAGTATGTGTGCATAATGATGTGTGTTTGTGTGATGCGTGTGTATGATGTATGTATGGTTGTTGTGTGTGCTATGTGTGTTTATAATAGTTTATAATAGTCAAGGTGGATATTCAATATTAGTAGCTTTTGTTTGTGTAATGTTTTCATTGCTAACTTATTATGTTTACCTTTCTTATGATATCCATTGTTCTTGGCATTTCCAAAGAGCCTGAACTTGTGTAATTTGCTTTCAACCTTTGGTCAGTACTTCCTCCTCCATGGAGATCATGAACATCAGTCTTTCAAGGCCATTTTCACCTATTACAGTGACTCTAGAGTAACTCAGTAATTGAACATCCTGCCTGCAGTACTTCTGCAAGTAAAAGTTGGTATCAGCATTGCTGATTGTGCCAGAACTGCAGGTCTACGCTGTGATCACATAGAGAAAGCCCATGCATGCGCAGACCCATGCAAAGATCTAGAGTGCAGCTCCCACCTTGGGGGCTTCTTTCTCTAGCTAGAGGTAGAATAGCCACGCTTGAGCACATTGCACTATGGCTGTGCAACTGACTGTCACAGACACCCTGGAAACTATCCCACTCCTTCCTGTTTTAGACACCCCCCTCCCATCCTAAATCTCCAAGGTTTCCCTTCATCCTGGCAAAGCATAGTTTGTAGGATTTTCTGCTATGGTGGTTTAGTTTGTTGTTTTGATGGAATGTATTAGCTACAGGAAGCCTTCAAGAAAATTGAATTTTTGAAATATGGAAATGTGAAAATAGCTTTATTTTACATGTGAATTTAACTGGCAATCTGGTTAGAATAGCAAAGGACCCAAGTTCAAAAGTATAGGTTCTAGTAAATGAATATTTCTTTCACAAAATTTCATTTTTACTTCATTATCAAACACTTCATTTTCTTCACAATTATAAAGTTTCTTTTATATTTCCTGGCCTTGAGTCCAAGTACCTGTTATGTTATATCACATGGTGTTTATGAGTCATACATATATTGTTAACACTATTCAATATATTGTTAACACTAATCAATACTATTGTGTGTGTGTGTGTGTTCGTGTGGGTGCACACAAATGTGGAGGACAGAGGATGTACTCTGGGGTCATTCCTTGGGTGTTTTTGAGGCAGGGTCTCTCATTGGCCTGAAGTTCATGAAATAAGATAGGTCAGCTGCACCGTGATTTCCAGGAACTTACCTGTTGGTCTCTCTCGCCATTGGGATCATACATACGCCACCATGCCTGTCCCTTTCCATAGTTTCTGGAGATGGAACTCGGGTCCTCATGCTTGCTGGGGAAGCACTTTTCCAGCTCACCAACTCCAGCTGGAACACTTCTCTACTTCCTGAGATTCGCTGTCATTTCTAGGTGCATGCTTTCTATCTCGTTTCCTGACTGGCCACGTTTCCACAGTAAGTGTTATTTCCCATGGCCATATTGGACTCTTTTGCTTGATTAACCAGCTTCTGTCTTTTTTCTTCTTGATATTTAAAACTGAATTAATATTTCTTCCCCAAAGCCCTTGTGAGGACTCCTTCTTTCTCATGCGCTCTGTAGGTGAAACATTATAGAGGCTTACCCCTTTCTTTTCTTCCAATCCATTTAAAGTTAATTCGTCCTGAGCAATACTTCTTGAATTAGCTCACACATGTTCATTTGTCCTGCCCAAGTGTAGCTAAAATCTTCACCACTTCTTGTCCTGACTCTGTGGAGCCTGCTGTCTGAACAGCATTCTTTGATATTTGGATTCTTACCTGTCATTTAGATGCTGAAGAAAATGGCTCCATCCTACCCTGCTCATCTCTGTTCTTTCTCCTGCTCTGAGTAGACTGTGCTATGTACTGATCTTTACATATGAAGGACCTTCTATGTCCAAGGCTGATGTTTAATCTTTGCCTAAGTCCTAAATATGTTCTCACAAACAGATCAGAAATTATTTAGAATTTGTCTTATCTCCCTCATTATTTGTCTGTATATCCATACACCCACCTGACATCCACCCATCTGTCTTTCTGTCTGTATCTATCATTTACCCATATGTTTATTCATCCATCTTTTATCTATCATCTCTTATCTATACAATATTCATAATTTATTATCTATTTATCATTAATTTATCTATCATATTCCCATCCATCAATTCAACTATTCATTAATTATCTATCCATCCATACATAATATATCAATACATATGTATCTGTCATCTATCTATCCATCCATTAATCTATTATCATCCATCTGTCATCTATCAATCACCAAACTATCAATCTATCACCTCTAAATGTAACCATTCCTCTATCACCTATCTAGAAATCATCTTTCTGTCCACCATCTCTGTCCCTCCTCCTTCTCCACTAAACTCTGTATCCTTGATCATCTCTGTCCCTATTTTAGTTGATTTGAGCTGATGTTCCATTCCATTTGTCCTGTGTCTTCACCTTCACTGTGAACTTTTGGGAAGAGACGGCTGCTTCTGTCTCACTGGCTCCTCTACAGTGCTTGTCAAGCTACCTTACAGGTGAGAGATATGGGGAAAACATTTCTTTGTTGACAATTTGAAATAAGTGCCAGTCGTGAAATCATTTCTGGAAGGAGGACCTCAACTCCCTCGGGTATCTCTCTAGGGATTTCACACACAGGTATTCAATACAATGTGGCCAGGATCTTTCCAACCATCCTTTCTCTTTCCCTCTGCTACACTGTTCCCCATCCTCTGCTGTCCTTCTATAGTAATGAATTATTTATCATGTCAAATGCCTGAGGGAATCTTCAGTTAATCTTCGTTTCTTCTACTTTGTTTTGCTACTGTATCCAAGCCTTTATTACAATCTATTGCTTCTATCTGACCTGTAATGACTCTTCACTAGAACCTCTTTCTTTTCTATGCCATGGTCAAGACCCTGGATCCTGCTTCTGATTTCTGACAATAACTGCTGCTTGTTTCTGAAAACTTTCTCTCCTAGTCATCTGCTTTATTCATGTATTATAAAATATTTATGTGAGAGACCATGCCAGGATCCAGATCCCCAACCCCTCTTCCCCTCATCACCCTATCCTGCTCATGCCTACTGCCGAAGCCCACCTGCTACAGCAAAGGCCACACCAGCACCCAGTTCCCCAATCCACAATTCCAGTGGAAGCTCCCTGTTCCACCAGACGCCATCCCAGCAACCAAATTCCCAGAGGCCACACCGGCACCCAGGACACCAGCAGAACCATGGGCTAGGCCAGAGGCCACTCTGGCTGCCAGAAATCCAGGCCCCAACTTGAGTGGAAACTCCATGTTCAACCAAAGACCACTACAGCAAGAAGACCAGAGAGGAAACAGAAACCAAGGGAAAAGAACACCCATCTAAAGAAGACAAACTCAGAAATTGGCACTTAAGATCACCTCCAACCCAGAGGCCTAAACACCAGCATAAGAATACAATCAACAATAGCCATGGAAATATGTTACCACCAGAGCATAGCCAACTTACTACAGCAAGCCTTGAATATTCCAACACAGATGAAGCACACGCAACAACAACGAAACCCTTAAGAACAACTTTTAAAAAGGCGACAGAAGTCCTTAAATAGGAAATAAATAAATCCCTTAATGAAAGCCCAGAAAAACAAATAGGTGAAGGAAATGACTAAAACTGTTTCTGACCTGAAAAGGGAAATAGAAAAAGCAAAGAAAACATAAACTGAGGGAATTCTGGAAATGAAGAATCTAGATAACAAATAGGAACTACAGAAGCAAGCATTCCCATCAGAATTCAAGAGATGGAAGAATCTCAGGCATTAAAGATATGATAGAATAAACAGATACATAGGCCAAAGAAAATGTTAAATTCAAAAGTACTTGACATAAAACTTACAGGGAATCTGGGACACCATGAAAAGGCCAAACCTAAGAATAATAGGAATAGAAGAAGGAGAAGAATCTAGGTCAAAGACTCAGGAAACAAAATCATAAAAGAAAACTTTCCTAACCAAAAGAAATAAATGTCTATAAAGGTGCAAGAAGCTTACAGAACACCAAGTAGATTGGATCAGGAAAGAAAGTCCCCTTGATACATAATAATCAAAACACTAAACACAGAGAACAAATAATATTAAAAATTGTGAAGGAAAAAGGCCAAGTAACATATAATGGCAGACCTATCAGACTTACTCCCAATTTCTCAGTGTGGACTCAAAAAGGCAGACAGGCCTGGACATGATAGATATCCTGCAGAGTCTGAAACCACAGATGCCAGCCCAGATTACTATATCCAACAAAGCATTCAATCACCATAGATGGAAAAAAACAAGACATTGCATTATAAAGTCAAATTTAAACACTATCTATCCACAAATTCAGCCCTTCAGAAGGTTATAGAAGGAAAATTCCAAACCAAGGAGGTAAATTACATCCTTGAAAACACAAGAAATAAACTCACACCAGCAAACCCCTAAGAAGGAACACACACACACACACACACACACACACACACACACACACACACACACACAGATTTCCCAACTAATAAACACAGACTAGCAGACTATATGTAAAAAAAAAATAGAATACATTTTCCTACTACATACAGAAAAAACACTCCTCAACTTCAAAGATAGACATTACCTCAGAGTAAAAGTTTGGGAAAAGATTTTCCAAGTAAATGGACCTAAGAAATAAGCTGGTGTAGCCATTCTAATATCAAGTAATAGACTCCAAATCAAAGATAATCAAAGAGACAGGGGACACTTCAGACTCATCAAAGGAAAAATCAGCACCTCTTGGAACAGTCTCCAAAACTGACCATATACTCAGTCACAAAGCAACTCTCAACAGATATAAAAAGTTAGAATAATCTTCTGTATCCAACCAAACACCACAGATTAAAGTTGCATTTTAACAACAACAGCAAGTTTACAAACTCATGGGAAATGAACCACTCTCTACTGAATTAATACTGTGTAAAGGTAGAGATAAAGAAATTAAAGACTTCCTAAAATTCAGTGAAAATAAATGCACAACATGCCCAAACTTGTGGGACACAATGAAAGTGGTGTTAAAAGGAAAGTTCATAGCACTAAGTGCCTAGATAAAGAAATTGGAGAGATCTCACACTATTGACTTAACAACACACCCAAAAGCTCTAGAACAACAACAACAACAACAACACCCAAACATATCCAAGAGGAGTAGATGACAGGAAATAATCAAAATGAGGGCTGAAATCAATAAAATAGAAACGAAGAGAACAATACAAAGAATCAATGAAACAGAGTTGGTTCTTTGAGACAATTTAACAAGATCAGCAAAACTTTATCTAAACTAACTAAAAGACACTGAGGGAATATTCAAATTAACAAAATCATAAAGGAAAGGGGAGACAGAACAACAGGCACTGAATAAATCCAAAGAATCATTAGGTCATATTTCAAAAACCTGTACTCCACAAAATTGGAAAATCTAAAATATATGGACACTTTTTGATAGATACTACTTACCAAAGTTAAATAAAGATCAGATAAACAGTTTCAATAAACTTATAACTTCAAAGGAAATAGAATCAAATAGAAGCAGTTATTAAAAGTCTTCCAGTCAAAAAAACAGTGCCAGAAGATTTTAGAGCAGAATTCCACCAGGCTTTCAAAGAAGAGCTAATATCAATACTTAACAAATTATACCAGAAAATATAAACAGAAGGAATATTGCCAAATTCATTTTATAAGGCCACAGTCACCCTGATTCCCAAACCACACAAAGACTCATAAAAAGAGAGAATTATAGACCAATCTATCATGATAAAGTAGGCTTCATCATAGACATGCAGGGATAGTTTAACATAAGAAAATCTGTCAATGTAATTCACCATATAACCAAATTGAAAGAAAAAAATGCGTGATCATCACATTAGATGCTGAAAAAGCTTTTAACAAAATCTAACATCCCTTCATGATAAAAGCCTTGGAGAAATTATGAATACAAGACACATAACTAAACATAATAAAGGCAATTTACAGGAAGCCCATAACCAAAATCAACTTAAATGAAGAGGAAACACAAACCAATTTCACCAAAATTACAAACAAGACAAGGTTGTTCACTCTCTCCTTATCTATTCAATATAGTACTTGAAGTTCAAGCTAGAACAATAAGACAACTAAAGAAGGTCAAAGGGATATAAATTGAAAAGGAAGAAGTCAAAGTATTACTATTTGCAGGTATGATAGTATACATAAGTGACCCCAAAAATTCTACCAGAGAACTCCTACAGCTTGCAAACACTTTCAGCAAAGTGACTGGATATAAAGTTAACTAAAAAAAAATAATCAATAGCCCTCCTATATACAAGCAACAAATGGGCTGAGAAAGAAAACAGGGAAACATCACTCTTCACAATAGTCACAGTAATATAAAGTATCTTGGGGTAATTCCAACCAAGCATGTGAAAGACCTGTATGACAATAACTTCAAGTCTTTGAAGAAAGAAATCGAAGAAGATATCAGAAGATGGAAATATCTCCCATGTTCATGGATTGGTAGGACTAACATAGTAAAAATGGTCATCTTACCAAAAGCAATCTACAGATTCAATCCAATCCCCATCCACAAAATTCATTCCAATCTGGCCACACAATTCTTTACAGATCTAGAAAGAATACTACTCAACTTCATATGGAAAAAAATAGCAGGATTGCTAAAACAATCCTGTACAATAAAATAACTTTCTGAGGTATCACCATCCCTTATTTCAAGCTCTACTACAGAGCTATAGTAGTAAAAACTGTATGGTATTAGCATAAAAAACAGACTTGTTGATCAATGGAATCAAATAAAAAACTCAGAAATAAATTCATACATTTATAAACATCTAATTTTTAACAAATAACCAGAAATATACAATGTAAAAAAAAGTATCTTCAACAAATGGTGCTAGTATAAGTGGATGTTGACATGTAGAAGAATACAAATAGATCCAGATCTGTCACCACCAAATTTAAGCACAAATGGAGCAAAGACCCCAACATAACAGCAGATACACTGAACTTAATAGAAGTGAAAGTGTGCAATGTCTTTGAATGCATTGGCACAGGAGACAACTTCCTGAATTTAACACCAATAGCCTAGACACTAAGACTGACAATTAAGTGCGACCTCCTGAAACTGAAAAGCTTCTGGAAAGCAAAGGACACAATCAATAGAACAAAATGGCAGCCTATGGAATGGGAAAAGATCTTCACCAACCCCACATCTGACAGAGGGCTCATATCAAAAATGTAAAAAGAACTGAAGAAACTAGACATCAAAAAAACCAAACCAAATAATCCACTTTAAAAATGAGGTACAGATCTAAACAGAGAATTCTGAACAAGGGAATCTCATATGATCAAGAAGCACTTTAAGAAATGTTCACCATCCTTAGTCATCAGGAAAATGCAAATCAAAACAACTCAGATTCTATCTTACACCTGTCAGAATGACTAAGATCAAAAACACAAGTGACAGCTCATGCTAATGAGGATGTGGAGCAAGGGGAACACTCCTCCATTGCTGTAATAACTTGTATGCCCACCTTGGATATCAATATGGCAGTTTCTCAGAAAATTGGAAATCGATATACCTCAAGACCCAGCAATACTGGGCAGATACTCAAAGGGTATTCCATCCTACCACAAGGACACTTGCTCATCTGTGTTTATAACCTGCTTTATTCAACACAGCCAGAAACTGGAAACAACCTAGATATCCCTTAAGTGAAGAATGGATAAGAAAATGTGGTACATTTACACAATAAGAGTATTGCACAACTGTTAAAAACAATGACATGAAATTTGCAGGCAAATGGGTGGAAGCTGAAAAAAAAATTATCCTGAGGGAGGTAACGCAGACCCAGAAGGACAAACATGGTAATGTACTCACTTGTAAATGGATATTAGCTGTAAAGTAAAAGGATAACGATGCTACCATCTGCAGATCCAGAGAAGCTAAATAACATGGAGGGCTCAAGGTGGGGAAGACTGAATCTCCCTGGGAAGTGGAAATAGATTGACACCAAAGGTAGAGGGAGGCTAGGGAAAGGAACAGAGGGGGATCAGGTGGAGAGGGGATGGAGGGAGAGGATACTGGGAGAGACAACTGGAATTGGTGGGGCAACTAGGGACAATCTAGAAACCTAGAACAATGGAATCTTCTAGGAATCTTGAGGGTTAACCTAGCTAAGACTCCTCCAATGGGGGATACAGAGCATGAACCGGCCATCTCCCATAACTAGGCAAGACTTCCAGTAGAGGGATTGGGACACCAACCCTACAATTTATCCTACCTACAAGATGTGCTAGCATAAACGTGGTGCAGAGATTGTGTGAATGGCCAACCAATGACTGGTCCAGCTTGAGAGACAAGCCACAGTGGGAGCACACTGCCTGGAAGGCCAAGACTCAGAGGCTGGATAGGCTAGAAGCCTAGGAGACATAGGACAGAACCAAACACGATTGACACAAAAAAAGTCAATGAGATTATTTCTAATGATGTCTTCCTATACTCATAGATTGGTGCCTAACCTGTAGTAATGAGGGGCTTGGGCTGCGTTCCCGGCGCAGGGCCCCTTGTGCCACCCGGCTCCCGCTGCCCGGTGCCTGGCTAGCTTATACTCGAAATAATTACACAGAAACTGTATTCATTTAAATACTGCCTGACCCATTAGCTCTAGCCTCTTATTGGCTAACTCTCACATATTTGTTTATCCCATTTCTAATAATCTGCGTGTCACCACGAGTCGTGGCTTACCGGGAAAGATTCAGCGTGTCTAACCTGGCAGCTTCATGGCGGCTGTTCTCTCTAACTCTGTCCCCTTCCCAGCATTCTGTTCTCTTTATCCTGTCTAAGTCCTGCCCTATCAGAAGGCCAAGACAGTTTATTAACCAATAAAAGCAACCCAAATACAGAAGGACCCTCCTACACCACTAACCCACTTGTCATCAGAGAGGCTTCAATAACTGATGGAAGCACACGTGGGTTTCTGGACCCACAGCCCAACATTAGGCAGAACTCAGACCTGTAGGAGTCAGCCATGATAAGCTTAATAGAAACGGGTCACCCGAAGGAAGTTCTTCCAACTATTATTACCTGCCAGTGTAGGGCTCAGCCATGATAAGTTTAATGGAGGCCTGAGTCTCTGTAGTTTACCCTGAGGCAATACCTGGTTACAGGAAGGACCACAAACAGATTACCCAAGCACCACCCAAGAACAGACTATCCAAAGGAAATACCTAACGGTCCAACCCTTGTAGATAGGATCACCTGCCAGCACATACTCACCAGGGCACTCCTAGACAAATGTAAGCCAATCAGAGGTTCTGAACCTTAGAAATCCCTCACCCCCACCTTTACTATAAAAACCCAACTCTAACTGAGCTCGGGGTTCTCCGTTTATTTCAATTCACTGAACACACAGAGAGACCAAGTTTGTAAACTTGTATAAAATAAAGGCTCTTTGCTTTTACATATGGGACTCGGTCTCCTTGCTGGTTTTTGGGGGACTTCGCTGATCTGGGCATAAGAGGAAACTTGCAGAAGAGGGGGAGGAAGGATTGTAGGAGCCAGAGAGGCCAAGTACATCACAATAAAAACCCTCAGAATCAATTAACTTGGGGTCATAGGGGCTCACAGATACTGAACAGACAATCAGCGAACCTGCATGGGACTGACCTATGCCCTCTGTTTATGCTACAGTTGTGTTGCTTGGTATTCTTTTGGGATTCCTAACAGTGGGAGCAGGGGCAGTCTCTGACTCTTTGGGGGGCTTTTGGGATTCTTTACCTCATCCTGGGCTGCCCTATCCAGCCTTAATAAAAGGAGAGGTGCCTAGTCTCACTGCAACTTGACATGCCGTATTTATCCCTTTTCTGAAAAGAGATTGGTGGATTGATGAGGAGTCAGAAGGCAGGTGGAAGAGGGAGGGACTGGGAGGAGAAACAGCAATCAGGATATAAATAATAGGAAGGAAATATTTATGCATTTCTTGCATTTATATTGGTATATACTCAGGAAAAAACACATACATACACAAGCTTGAAGAATAATTATGAAGTGAATGGCGGAAGAACCCCTCATCCTTAGACAGGATATTGCCTCTGTCCCCCACGTGTCTTCTTTATCACACTTTCCCTTCCAACCCAAAGGAAGGCACTCTGGTGTTTGTAATAACATTTTCATTGCTTTTCTCTCTAGTTGTCCCTGATGGATGCTTCCCTGAAGAAAAGATCTTGGTTTTGAACTTCATGTAGATTTATGCAAATGAAATTAGAATATGTATGGATCTTCTGAGATCGCTTCTATCTATCTTTGTGGTGTTGCTGAGATTAATTGGTGCAGTGTGGCGGCATTGCCTGTTTTTATTCTGCCCGGTCTTCTATGGAATGAGTATTCCAGTTGGTGTAAGCCATGCTATTATTATCAGATATGTGAACTCTACCCTTTCTACTGTTAACAGTGCTGCATTGAGCATATTTTGAACATACTATGATATAGATGTGTGTGATATTCTGTAAGATTGGTATCTTGGAGTGGACTGCTTGGGTATATACATAATCAAGCCATGGTAAGTGACAAGGTATTCTTCACAATGATAAAGCCAGTGTATACTCTAATTGAGAAGATTAAAGAGCATCTACTTCATTCAAAGACCAATGATATGGGTGTCCTTCTGGGCTTTCTGAAATTATGTGTATATTTGTGTTTCTGTGGCAGGGAAGGCATGTGTGTACAAGTGGCTGCCAAGACTAGAAGAAGACATCAGATTCTCTGAAGCTGGACTGAGAGGCAGTTGGGATTTTTTGGTGTTGTTGGTTTTTTCCTGTTTCTGTTTGTTTTTGCACATGCTGGAAACTAACTCAGGTCTTCTGCAAGAAGAGCAAACACTCTTAACTGATGAGCCATTGCTCCAAACCATGGACTTATTAACAACGTTATATGTGTCTGTATTTAAAGAGCCATTTGTAATTTTAGTTATTTTTCTAATAAGTGAAGATGCTGAGGCTCTTTTTGTATGTGATGTGCTATTTAGATTCTTGCCTTCAAGCTACCTGTCTACTTTTCCCTCTTTTTGTTACTGATTTGTGTTGATTCTATGTCCCTAGTATTCTGATGGATGCACAGAACACAGACAGTCTTCTCTCTGTATTTTTAGTTTCTTTGTGATGCCTTAAAAAAAGTGTTTCTTAATTTCAGTGACAAAACGAAGCAATTTATAGTTAGCATTCAGAATTCTATGAGAGCACCTCCTTCCCTGGGGTGCCACTGATATTGTCTTATGTTATTTCCTAAAAGCTTTTAATACAAAAGCCTACAGTACCTCTTTGATTTCTGTATTATTCTGTCAGGTAGATGACAGTGGCTTTTCAACTCTCCTGGCTTTCCCTGTAGTTTCCTTTTCCTCTCATCCATCCATCACTTCGCAAAGAGACTCACATTTCTAAAACATTCCTTGGATAGTTTGTGAAGGAGAGGGATACAGCTAATTACTAGCACACAGTAAGAATTAATTAACCAAGTAAAAATGGTGGGTAGAAATATGTCTCAATGACATGCGTAATTGCAATGTAAATGAATAGCAAGTTGGCATGCCAACAAAGATTGCACAAGACCCCACCTATAGATGAACAGCTGTAAACAATGAATGCCTGCTGGGAGAGCAAGAATCAGTCTTCTTGGGATGGGGCCTGGCGATCAGTTATCCAATACCAAGTGATCATCTCTAAACGCATATGCATACAAGTAGTACTAAAGGGACTCGGGTTGTATTCATGTGTGTATATAACAATAATGTTTCAAGACTAGGAGGCCACGAATTTGAGAAGTAGCAGAGGAGTCAGAAGGATAGGAAGGAGTAAGGCAATGATGTAAGTAAAGTATTCATACACTTATTTCTCCCAAATTGAAAACAAGCAAACATACAACAACAAAACAAATTAATAGCCTAGCTGTATGAGGACAGCACTCAGCTTTTTAGCACAGTAGCACACATGTGCTTGTAATCTAATTACTAAAATGAATCATTTGCCTCTCCAGTGACCTTTAAGAAGATGTAATTCTTGCCACTAACCCTTTCATCCAGAGACTGGCTGGATCTCTCACCACAGTTTCCTCCCAACTCCACGGCTGCTTCTTAACCCCGCATTGGCTTGAGCCATATTCTTTCCTGTTGCCTTTATTCTGCTTTGCTTTTCTAGAGTAGCTAATGGGCCTTCCCAGCACAAATTGCCTCCCAGGGTGTGTGTGCATGCGTGTGTGTACATGTGCATGTGTGTGTGTGTGCTTGTGCGCATGTGCAAGTATGTGTGAAGACCAGGGGTTAATATAAGGTGTCTCCCTCTGTCACTTCTCCACATTATACATATATTATATATTTCGCTTTTTTGAGCCAGGGTCTCTCTGTATAGCCCTGGCTGCCCTGGAACTAGCTTTATAAACCATGCTGGCCTTGAATTCACAGAGATTCACCTGCTGGGATTAAAGTTGTGTGCTACCACCTCCCAGCTCCACACTATATTTTTGACACAAGGTTTTCCATTGGACCTGGAACTCCTGAAGGACAGGTCCCAGGGACCCTCATGTGTCCATCTCGGCAATGCTGGTGTTACAGGCTTACAGGCACAGGGTGCCATGCATGGCTAGCTTTTTTTTTTTTTAACATCACGCTGGGGATCTGAAATCAGGTCCTCAAGCTTGTACATTGAAAGTTACTGACTGAATCAGATGCAGAACCCCCTCAAACCCATTTTTCTCTTTCTCTATGAATTTCTTTCCTTTATAAGATAATAGGGTAAGCCTGGGGTCAGAGAAAGTCAGGAGGCATGCAGGACCAACCAGCCAGAAAGCACTGGGCCAGCTGTGCAATGGATAACATGTCTGACAAACCAAGTCATCCTTGGGCAGTGGGAACTGGGAGGCTATGGTGGATGGACCTGCCTCCATCCCTCTTACATAATTTGAACTTTGTAGTCCCTTTACCCCACCACTTCCATTTCTGAGACTCAATGTGCAGAAATCAATCACCACTTTCCATTCCATTTACACTGTTCTTTTCATCCTTTTGTTAAAAAAGAGAAACACACAAAAACTACATTTGAAAATACATATTTCATGATCAAACTTGAATCATTACCTTTGCCTGCCTTCTTTCCAATCTTATATATGCCCTGCATGGGAGAGAAAAAAAACCCCACAAAACCTTACAAATGCTTCATTCCCATGAAGAAACTAATAGATCACTTATCTTTATGAAGTTGTATTTCTCAGCAAAATGCACACATTATTTTCTGTAGTACTTTCTCGTCCTTTTACTGACAACTTTTTCTCAAAAGTCCTTGTGAAATGTTAGAATAGTTCAAGCCCAGATCAACTCTTACCTTCTCTTTTCCTCTCCACTATACTGGTTATAGTTACTGACATGATATAACACTATTCTAAAGGCATTTACTTCTTCTTTTACACTTAGACACACTGGTTTAGATTACAGGCACCCCAGTTCCCCACAACTCTGTTGCTTTCAAGGGCAGCATCTTCAATTTGACAATACAGATTGTGAAGAAATAGATGTATATAAGTATGCATATGCACCCATATAGAAACATATTGTATGCATTTTCCTATAACCAGTTGCCACAAAAATAATCAATGAAAACAAAACAATCTGTTATTTTACAATTACACAAGTTAGAAGTTTGAATTGCACCTTGGTAGGTTACAATCAAGTGTTGTCAGACTCACTTAACTTTCAGAAGCAGGAGTTGAGAATCTTTACCCCTCTCTGTTCCAATCACAAGTTACCACCTTTATGACTTGCCTTGTGTGGTGGTTTGAAAGACAATGACTCCTAAAGGGAGTAGCACTATTAGAAGGTGTGGCTTTGTTGGAGTAAGTGTGGTATAGTGGCATTTCACTTGTATTTTAATAAATAAAACTTGCCTGAGGATCAGTAAAGGCAAACAGCCACACTGGTCAGCCTTATAGACCAGGCAGCAATGACACACACCTTTAATCCCAGGAGCTACACTAGTTTGCTATAGAAACAAGGTGGTGATGGTGCACGCCTGGAATCCCAGAAGTAGAGAGGATTACAAAATGTGAGGAGACAGCTCTCAGACACAGTCTCATTTTGAGATTCCTGGAGGCAGGATCACCATTTCGGACTGAGGTAGAGGTAAGAGTCAGTGACTGGCTGCTTTACTTTTTGGATTTTCAGGTTGAACCCCAATTTTTTCTCTCTGAGTTTTTATTAATCATGTTTCAGTGTGGTCTTGTTGGAGGAAGTGTGTTACTGTGCACCTGGATGTCTTCGATATGCTCAAGCCACAGCCAGTGAGACAGACTACCTCCTGTAGAACTCTCAGATTCTCCTCCAGCACCATGTCTGCTGGCACTCCACCAGGTCACACCTGATGATAATGGACTAAACCTCAGGAAATGGAAGCCACCCCAATTAAATGTTTTCCCTTATAAGGGTTGCCATGGTCATTGTGTCTCTTCACAGCATTAGAAACCCTAACTAAAACAGCTTGGGATCCTGCAACTGATGACTTGCACTCAATGTGCAGAAGTCTTGAACTGAGTTAATAGGAGGAAGTGATCTGAGTCCCAGCACTCATTCATCCTCTTTGCTTGTTTGCTTTTTCCTGACTGTGGATCCAATGTGACTAGCTGCCTCACACTTAAGCCATTGCGACATCCGAACCAAGAAGGGATTGTTCCTTCAAAGTTTGAGACTTTTTCCTTAACTTTCTTCACTCAGGTATTTTGCCACAACGATGGTGAGAGTAACATGCCAAGGCAGAACTCACCATTGCCGCATTTGGTTTTCATCATCTCTCTCCTGAAGAACGCCAGCTTCACACAGGTCTTACCACATTCACCCCAGTGGGAACCAGACAGACCCTTTCCTCTGTTTTTTTTTTTTTTTTCCTCTTTCTCTGGTCTCATCTAGATTTCTGTATCTTTGGGAACTCAATTCATATGCTAGTCTGGATCATTTAAGTTGCTCAAGGACTCTTATATGTCATGACAATAAGGTCCCACCATAGGATTCAGAAAAGTGTTCCATACCAGTCTTGAGGTTCCTGTTAGATTTTCTTCTTTTACTTATTTTTTAAAAAATATTCTTTTATTTTATATGTCTGCCTATGCATCACATTCATGCATGGTGAAAACAGAGACAGAAGAGAGTGCAGGGTCCCCTGGCACGGAGAGTTACAGATGGCTATGAGTAACCATGTGGGTGCTTGGAATTAAATCCAGGTCCTCTGTAATAGATCTTGACCAGCCATCCATCTCTCCAGCCCCATCAACTTCCTTCTTTTTTTAACTCTCCTGTGAATATAATTCTATCTGGACCAATGAGCTGGGGATAAACACAGCTTCTCATATCCCCAGGTCCCTTAGTAATACCCATTTTCTCCTATTGTTTTTCATTTCCTGATATTATGAGGCTCTCAGACAGCAATAACTATGTGCTCCTGTGGCTCTGAGAAGCCAGTCTGTGAGAGCCCTCACACTGGCTCATTTTATGCAGCCTTTGCCTTAAGGAGGCATGAGAAGTTACACTGCTCAGTTTTTCTCCCTACACAGTAGTTTGACTGATCCCATCCACTCCTGTGTTCCACAGCCTTCAGAGCCACACTGTAAGAGGCTCTTTAATTTCTTATTTAAAGGCCTCTCCTAATTCAAGCAGTTCAGATGCTGTGTATACCCAAACTATCATAGTTTCCAGAACCTGACCTGGACTGAGGCCCCATCTGAGTGTTGAATCATAGATGTCTCCTTATTCCATCCCTCCATTTCTCCCAGCTCTTCCCACCTCCCCTCCTATCTGGATCCACTCCCTTTCTGTCTATCATTAGAAAAGAACAGGATTCTAGGAGATAAAAGACCTGCATTCATAATATGAAATTATAGTTTTCAGTTTCATATTTTCGTGGGACCCCGAGTAAACAAGTGGGTCTCTAATTCTTATGCCTTCTCTTGGGCCTGTTTCCTTTTGTTAATTTGCCTTGTCCAACTTTGATGTGATAGCTTTTTGTTTTTTTGTTTCCTTATCACATTTTACCATGTATTCTTTCTCCTCACTCTCATTTTCCCCATGGGTTCCAAGGCTTTAGATTCCAGGAAGGGCTGTTGAGAACAGTTCTAACCTATACTTTTTTTTTCCCTTTTAGGCCCCCAGCGGTAAGAAACAGCAAGCCATCAATTGTACATCATCCTCTCTTTTATCTAATTCACCTGCCAAGTCAGAGGCTAACAAGTAAGATCCTAGCATATCTCCCTTTCTTGCTGCAGTTCCTCCTTTACGTAGACAAGTTCCTGCTTGGCTGTCATCTAAACCTCAGATGCATTTCTCACTACATACCACAGTGGCCACGCAACATCCACCTCTTCTTGTCAACAGCCTTGACCCTGTATACTACTCTCAAAGACTGCAAATTGTTTCTTAGTCCTTCACGGTTCTCAGAGCATCACCACATCCACAGAGTAGATCCCCACATCAAGCAGGCATACTACCCCATACTGCAGGGGCAAAGACTGACATCCCGGAATTTCTCCTAGAGATACTTAACTTCAGATGGACTAGCCTTAGTTGCATATCTCAGAACTCATGGCAAGAACTGTGCTACCACTACACAGTAAAAATATACATTATCATCTACCATGAGTAAGAGCTGGTTCCAGGACAGACACCAAAGTTACACAGAGAAACCCTGTCTTGGAAAACCAAAAAAGAAAAGAAAAGAGGACGCTGTATCAGAATCAGAATTCCCTCCTCCGATGCACCAACCTTAGGCTGCTCACCCTCAGCAACATACCTTTCTAACTGTAGTCTGAACCACGCAGTCAGACTCCTGCAGCTCATCCTAGTTCTGCTGTATCCCCATTTGGGTGGCAAGAGTTGTGTGACAGATGTTTCCTGTGGCAAAGCAACACAATTCACCCCAGAAAGGAAACACAAAACAGAAGAAAATAACGACTGCACCAATGTCCAATTTGGTGAACTAATGAGCATTTATTGGGCTAACAAGTCATGGATGAGGGGTGACTCAAAAGCAGTTGCATCACTGACCAGCTCACACCCTATGACGAAGACTCACCAAAGCTGCAAACCTGGAATTCTCTGCACAGCTTCCAGGCAGCTTGGCAGTCTAAAGATCTCTCCTCTCTGCAGTTTTTCTGGTCCACCTCAACGCAAAGCAGATGATTACTTATTTTTATACTGCCAATGAGGGACCCTCAGGAATCTTCCATGTTTCTTCCCAGATATATTTGACCTTTTGTTAATCCTAGGCTCATGAACCTTTTCCTCCCTACTGCAGAGGCTGTTTCAACCCATGGAAAACTGGAATACAATATTACCTTACATTTCCATGGCCTTTGTCCACCCTTAGTAATAGTGACAGGATGCTTTAGGATGCATCAACTTTCCCATACATCTCTTTAGCCATGCACTCCTTTGACATGGACACTTCCAGTGTTCATGCTGTTCTTAGGGGGGCTTTTCACCCAATCATTTCAGAGTATAGCCTTTAGGGTTGGGTCCTCTCAATCCCACAGCCTGAACAACAGTTCATAGAAGATATTAATGAAAAATTTAGATAAAAAGACTAAGTTTGTCCTGGGGTGGGCATTCATGCCCACTCCCAATAAGTTATGTTTCTTTCCAGTAGGAAAGTATTTTGGGGCATACATTTTCAGTTAGACCAGGGGATCTCAAAAAAGTTAGGTATGGGTGAAAAAGAGGTTATGGCATGACTGCAAACCAGAGCCTGGCAGCTCCAAGGAATCTGCCCAAGAAGCAAACACAAGCATGGCCTTGGTCCTCCTACGATCTGGATCAAAACAAGCGGCTCGAGCCAGCTGCACTAAGCCCATTAGGGAGAGAAGATGCACAGTGCCACCAGGAAAGTGCCCAAGGATAAGGAAGCAGACTCAATTAGGACATGGGAGCCTATGGAAGAAAGGAAAGGCAGTGACTCCAACCAGTACTACTGTGAGAAACATTAGTCCTTTGGGGAAAGACACGGGTCAAGCTATAACAGCTTCATACTCTATTAGACCTCACTAATGGCTCACCTGAGCCTCTGGTCAATGGTGGATCTTCAGAGTACTACCCAAAGGCTAATTCATGGTCAGCATAAAGATGTTTCAGTCCAGGTTGGACCAGGTACACCACAATAGTCCTATAAAACTATATTGCCTGGTGACATAGTCTTCTGTATCCATCCTCATGGTATTCACACAAAGGCAAAATCATCCAGCATGCTTACCAGAGCAATCCATTCCATGAAGTGGCATAGGGATGTCTATAGAAGAGACATTAGAAGAGATTGCAGTCCAGGCTACTGGACTCCGATTTGAATGCTTGAGATATGGATCATCTATCAACAGCAATACCCCTTCAGATCCAGGTAAGCAGCCGCCGTCTGCTCTGCAAGCCTAGTTACTACCTCTCAGCTCTAATCCAGCTGTGTGGATTCTCACTCCTGCCCAGGCTGCCTGCTTCCAGGTTAGTGCCCTAGCTCTTCCCATGAATGTAATGTCTGATTTCCGTGTTTGAAAAGCTCTGTAGACTTTGACATTTTTTCCATTTTCTAACTGGCTGGGGACACACACCAGCATTATTTGACCCAAATAAGCTCAGATACAATCCTACAATTGCAGCATATTAGAGAGGTTAAGTGGCAGGAATGTGAGCACTCCCCCAACTCCCTTCTCTACAAACCCTACCTCGAGTTGCCTAGATTTTAGGACACAAAGTGTTTGGCTAGAGAAGAATAATGGCTTTAATTAACTGGAAGTTCCGCCGGCCTTGCTGAAACATCAACAAGAATATTCAAGATGATTTCCCTGACCAAATGAAATGTATTATTTGAGAAAGTTTATGAAATGAATGTTTTGACAACCTGGCAATTTTCAAGGAAGGTAAAAAAGTAGTAGGTTTCTACAAACCCTGTCTTTAGGGGCAAAGGTGATGCATTGAAATCATAAACAGAATAGTTCTGTAGCAAGGAGTAGGGAAGGGGTCTCTAAAAGGAAAGGTATTGTTTCAGGTCCCCACCCCCAAAACCAAGTTTTCAACACAAAGGAGATTTATTTGCCCCAGGGGGACAGAGGGAATGGAATAAGTGATAAAGACAGGAGATAGATGATGAGGGAGAAGGGATGGGAACAACGGAGAGGGGGAAGGGGCATTTGTCCATGGGCTGCCTCTGGATAGAGAGAACACAGCTGTGTCACATAAGGAAATGGCAGTTTAAAAGGTACAAGGGGACACCCTGTGTCAGGATGGATTGTTTAATTTTAATTGGGCATGTTAATTAGGTGAGTCAAAGGGAGCTTTTGAATGCTGAATATCAATACTTTGATAGCTGGACGTTGGTAGCTGGCCTCAGGAGAAGGAAGTGAACAGACCTTGGTGGCTAGCTTTAAGATGTGATCTAATAATGGTTTTTTTTTTTTTTTTTATTATTTTTTTTTCCA
>PVIU01006506.1:0-38115 GCA_004026605.1 Ondatra zibethicus
GGGGGTGGGCCTTGGACTTCCAACAGGGCAGGGCACCATGCCCTCTTTCAAGGAAGAAGGGGGAGGGAGGAGGGGTGGGGGGTAGTGGGAGGGGACCGGGAGAAGGGGAAGAAAGGAAAAAATTTTTTTTTTATCTTTAATTATGTTCTTGAATGGAAAAAATAAAACAAAACAATGTATGGAAAAAAAATAAATAAAAGTCCTACAGAAAAGTGTGAGGTGTTTTCATATTTAACTCTATAGCTGGTGAGTGTGGAATCTTCCCAAGAGTTCTGAAGACAGACACAGCAAGTTGACCTGTGCATCAGGTCAACTGAACCCAGGGCCCTTCATACATTCTCTGTTTCTGCATTGCTCATATCCATGCCTGTGATGACTGCTGTACATCTGGGGCTAGCAGGGAGGAGAGGTGTGTTCCTCTCAACATTTCCTGTCCAGAGACGGTTCTTGTCACTAGAAGTGGTGCTCATGGTCTGGGGAAGGTCGATGGTGGCCGCACAAGTCCCTCCAACTACTTGTCCTGTTCCATGGCTACAGACATCTCCAGACTGCAGCCTGGACAGCCACACACCAGTGAGCCCCACTAGCTTCAGTGAAATGTAGCAGGACAGGTGAGCAGAATGAGTCATTCCTGTGAGCTCTCTAACCCACCACTGTTTGCCTCTTCTTGAGGTGATAGGGTGATCCCAGCAAAAGCACACATTCAGGTGGCTTTAGGCCACCTCCCGTCACTCTCACAGTGCACCATCTCTCTTCTCTGACGGCTGCTTTCTGAGGTTTGGCTTAACACCAAACTGCTTTTGACTGCACTCCTCCCTGAATAGCCACAGTTTCTAAAGAAGTACGGCTCTGTAAGGATCTCTTCTCGCTTGCTCTGTCAACCAAATGCTTTCTCTTCCTTACAATATTTTTCTCAAGTAGTAGGAGCGTCTTGAGCATCTCACTAAGGAATTACTGGAGCCACGATGGAGTAAATGGTGAGCGGATGAGAAAGGACAAGGATGGCTGAAGGAACTGCTGGAGAAGGAGTTAAGAGAATGGTCCCTGAGCGTTGGGAGCAGGGCAATCAGATGGACAGTGGGCAATCTTGGATGGACCCTCCTCTCTACCTCTGAATCTGAGGGGAATGTATCAGATGAGATCTCAGAGCCATTCAAGTTCTGGAGCTGTGACCTTTAGTCTTCTCTACCCAAACAGACATCTCTACAGCAAGCACAATGCTATAAGGGATCCATTCTTAGGAATAGTTCAGTAAATTGAGCCCAGCTGGTCAGGTCCCATCAGCGGGTAAACAGGGGTGAAGGAAAGACAAGGGGTCTGGGTTTGGATGCTGGCATATTCTCCCTGGTTTGAAAGTCTCTCAGAGAGCATGCCATCTACATAGCAGGGAGGCTGAGGTCAGCCGTTGGCATGGAAGCTTAGGGGTGGCTAGGCATGCTTCCTTCTTGAAATAATCACAGCTGCTTTCCTAGCTAAGATTTCTTAAGCAGCAAAGCTGAGACCCATGCTAGTCACTGATGATGAATTTAAGTAGGACCAAGTAGTATTTGTCCTTCGGTCACTAGTTTATTTCACTTAGCATCAGGTATTTCTAAGTTCTTAAATGAAATCTGAGCTGCTGAAAGTCTAAGATCAAAAGATGTCTGAACTATTAAATATATGATACAATATATTAGCATATGACACAATGTCCCCAAACTACATGCTACTCTCTCAAAGTCTTTCAGCAGAAGAATGTGGCATTGATTGGGGGAAACATTTGATGATGTTAGGATAGACATCATCTCTGTGTCACAAGTATGCCCTTCAGTTAGGTGATTGCCTCTAATTTCAACAAATCATAAAATCCAATAGTTAGAATATGTCATTTGCAAGAATGTCCCACACAGGGTTACGTCCCACCCGCTAAGCCTGAACTTGCCTGCAGTGTGTCACTAACGTGTTGTAGGGAGAGGATGGAATGGAAGATCCCAGGAGTGCATTTAAAATTAGAGATTAGGGCCTAGCAAGCAAAGAATGCAGTGTCAGCTCTAAAAGGGAGCTGAGGGCCATGAAAGCCAGCAAGAATGCAGAAGCCAAGAACCCTTAAATGATGCAGATCTAGAACTTAGCAAAGGAAACCATTACGCCAGAGGATGCTCGGGAAAAAGTGCAGGAGAAACCCTGTGTGGAAGTTGGAGTTGAGGAAAACTGTCAGTGCTAATAGAATACAAAAATTTGAGCTTTTTTCATCCAACAGTGCTCCTAAAACAGGAACACTCAAAACAAAACAAAATGAATTAAGAAATCTTGAAGTATTAAAGAACAGTTATGCAGTTATCATTTTTGTGTATTAAAAGTTCAAATACTGGGGCTGGAGAGATGGCTCAGCAATAAAGAGCATATGCTACTCTAGCAGAGGACCAGGGTTTAGTCTCTAGCACCCACACAGTTCCTCAAAAGTGTCTATTGCTCCAGCTCCAGGGCACCAGACATCCTCTTCTGACCTTTAAGGGACCCAGCATGTGGTACACAGAACCTCATAGACACTGACACGTAAATAATAAATCTTTAAAAAATGTTCAAGTACTGTAAACTTTGGTCCAACCAAAAGGGGCGAGACTACTCACCGATTCAGTACTAAGAATGAAAACCCGAAGATGTGCTAATATTTTGTGGTTTCAGAGGACGGCTGACTAGGGCAAACGAGTACTACTGAAGCAGAAACAGGTTACATATTCTACGCCAAATTTATGTCTGAAGTCACATATAATTATGGCCAGCCCTTAACCCCTAAAACTAAAACCCCAAGCAAAACCACACTGTTTAACTGATGGTACCTATCCTTGATAAAACTCTAACAGGTGCCACCATCCCTTGGGTTGAACCATGGAGCGTAGTTTCTAGAGTAAAAGCTCAAGCACAGAACTGTCCCATGTCCATATACATCTCTTTGTCCATCTCTTACCGACCCATTTCCTCCTGCATCCCTTTGTCCATCTCTTATTGACCTGTTTCCTCCTGCATCCCTTTGTCCATCTCTTACTGACCTGTTTCCTCCTGCATCCCTTTGTCCATCTCTTACTGACCTGTTTCCTCCTGCATCCCTTTGTCCATCTCTTACCAACCCATTTCCTCCTGCATCCCTTTGTCCATCTCTTACCGACCCGTTTCCTCCTGCATCTCTTTGTCCATCTCTTACCAACCCATTTCCTCCTGCATCCCTTTGTCCATCTCTTACCGACCCGTTTCCTCCTGCATCTCTTTGTCCATCTCTTATTGACCTGTTTCCTCCTGTATCCCTTTGTCCATCTCTTACCAACCCATTTCCTCCTGCATCTCTTTGTCCATCTCTTACCAGCCCATTTCCTCCTGCATCCCTTTGTCCATCTCTTACTGACCTGTTTTCTCCTGCATCCCTCTGTCCATCTCTTACTGACCTGTTTCCTCCTGCATCCCTCTGTCCATCTCTTACTGACCTGTTTCCTCCTGCATCCCTTTGTCCATCTCTTACTGACCTGTTTCCTCCTGCATCCCTCTGTCCATCTCTTACTGACCTGTTTCCTCCTGCATCCCTCTGTCCATCTCTTACTGACCTGTTTCCTCCTGCATCCCTTTGTCCATCTCTTACCGACCTGTTTTCTCTTGCTTAGGTCAGCTCCCCTCTTGACTGCTCTACTTTTTTCCAACCCTGGCACAGTAAGAATCCCATCTGTCCACATCAAATTCTCTCCTCCCCCTTCCTTTTAATATACCAGGGATCTAATCTTCCCTGCACAGACTGGGGCTATCCTTCCCAGCCTTGGTCCCCTGGTCTGTTCCTGTGGGGGAACTCTGGCTTTTTCAACATGCATTCTAGATTTCATCCTGACCCTTTCAGCTTTTGCCTTGCCTAGACTTCTGCATCTTTCCCAAAGCTGGTTTCACCTAGAAGGTCTCAACGAACAGAATTTTGACTTACTGTTAGATTAGAATAATCTTACTGAGGAGTTGTAAAATGTTCAGCTTAATATTGTAATAAAAGTATATAGTCTATATTGTAGATGTTTCTACACAAAGGGATTTTTTTTTAACACACAAAGCAGTGGCAGTATTCCAGGGGTACTTTTAATAATATTAACTTTCTGGACTTAGAAGGATGTCTGCATGAAGTTCACAAGAATGTTAAATATTAGGGACAAAACTTAGAAGAAAATGGTTGCCCCATGTTCCTTCAACAGATTTTGAAAATGGTTTCTCACTCTCATTTTGTTGGAGTTGATCATTTTCAGTCCCCCCCACCCAGTGTACCAGAACCTATGTGGTAATACCATCAGCAGACAGAGAGAAAACTGCAGTGTTCTGAGAACCTCCATCCCTACCTTAAGCCAAACCACCCATCCTGTATTTACATACCTTGAGTTTGCTATTTCCACTTTGGTTCTGGCCATGGCGGCAGCCCTTTGTGCACCTTCAATTGCTCTATCCACCTTCTCCCGAGTTTTTGTATTTCTTATTGGTATAAGCTGCTTCCTTATTCCACGGACTAGGATATTATTTTTGTATTTTCCCTCTTCCTTGGAGCCATCGGGAAACACAGTGCAGCCGTACCCATGCCTCTTGTTATTGGCCCACTCGCCTTCGTACTTCATGCCATTGGAGCGCTCACTGATGCCGAAGCCATTGCGCTTATCGTTCTTCCACTCACCCATGTAGGTCTCCGTGGTGGTGGCATCCACGTGATCTTCCACAGGGCAAAAATCACAGTCAACGTCACCGAAGCTGATGGTGGAGTTGGCATCACTGGAACTGATTCTGCTCATGGCAGCATCGCTGCGGACCGAGCTGCGCTTGCTGGAGATGGAAGACTTGGATTCGGACTTGCGCAGTTTCATGCTGCCAAGCAGGGAGCCCCGCCGGAAGAGGCCACCCTTCTTCTTGCCCAGTTCTGTGTCCGCGTGGAAGTTAAGCACGAAGCCACCTCTGGTGCCAGCCGGGTTGTCTGCAGCAGCAGCGGCAGCATCGTGCAGCACACTACCATTGCTCTGCTCGCTCCGCAGTGAGGCCAGCGAGGTGCGCAGTGGGGAGCGGATCACCGTGGCCATGCCATATGGCACACTCTGGCGCACGCCGTAGCCATGCCGCATGCCTCCAGCCCACTGGCCCTGGTAGGTACCTTCGAGAGAACAGATCGGCAGAGTGTATGAGTTTTGGGGGCCGACATCTGCACACTGAGAGAACAGAACCCTGGGCAGGAAGAGCCAGGGTTAAATTCAACACACTTCCTGGTAATACTTTTCATCCACTTGTGAATGACTTTGACTCTTACGGCTTTAATGTATAAACTTTTTTGATAGTCAGACTTCTGCTTTTCATTTAAGTTTTTATGAGTGATAGGCATGCATAGAAACCATTGTTTGGTGAGTGTGTTTCTCTGGAAACTGAACCTAAGACCTTACACATACTAGGCTAATGCTTCATCAGTGAGTTACACACTCGGAGCCATGAACCACATTTTCCCCCTAATACAAAGAGTGATCATTGGGAATCACCTTTCTCTCTTCCTGCAAGCATGAAAGATTTTAGTGGGGCAGTGCCTGCCACGCGGGGGCGGGGGGGGGTACCATAGAATGTATTTTAGCCATGGTTTCAAACACAGTCTTACTAATTGAGCTGAAAATGGTTTTGAGGTCCATGTCCTGGACAACATTTTAAAAAGCACGAAGGTTTAACATTAGTAACAGTGATCAGAATACTTGGGACATGAGTTGTCTAAGGAGCTGTCTTGGTTCTTTTACTACATGAAACATCCTACACTCAGGGAAGGGCAAGCTGTTGAGTCCTGAGGACTGACGTGGGTGGGGGGCGCACAGTGGCATATTACTTGCTAAATTGGTTTTCTCCTGGCCATGCTCTGTATGGCTCTCCCTAGTCTCAGCCAGAGCACTGACAGTCTCACCACACACTGCAAATGCCTGAAGGCAGGAACTGATTCTCAAAGGAAGGCAAATGTTTCAAACTCATTCATGGCTTATGTGTCCTGTGGTCTCTGGGTGTCTGTAGACTATGTTTAAAGAGCTTGAAAGAATTGAAGGCATGAAAGAAACTTTTTTAAAATCGTTGAAGAATACTTGACAGTGTCCATTAAAATTTTGCTGATCCAGATCATTTTTTGAATGAATATTATAGTTTAAAGAGTCTAACTAGAGTATAAATACATAATAGACTATATACATATAAAAATAAGCTTATTTTCAGTGAGCTTTTCTACTTAATAACCAAAGATAAGTTTAAAAAATAACCCAATAGGGATTTTAGAATATTCTTTGGAGGAAATGAAGGCTAAATTAAGGAGCTTAGAATTTTCAAAGTCAAGGCCATTTCCTTTAATTAAAGGCAAATTTTGCATCCTTAGTATGACCCCAGAATAGCTATCTGGAAGAAAATCTAAATGTAACTACTTTGGTGTTATTCATAACAATTTCCAATGTCATAGAAAATATATCATGATTATAGTCTGTGTTGATCTTGTTCTATCTTTTGATTATACTTTGTGTTTTGCATCACCTTGTAGGTTTCCAGTGGTTAGGATATATTTATTTTTAATACAACAAGTCTTAATTCCATTGAGGGTACTGTTATTTCTTAAGGTGGTGTCTTAGTACGCAGCTCAGGTTGGCCTGAAACTCTCAATCCTCCTGCTTTAGCCTCCTACATGTAGGGATTACAAGCACGTATCACCATGCGCATCTGAGCTAGTGGCTTTAGATCACTGTGTAAATAGGCACTGTTCCTAAGACAAAGGTTTGGATCAATTTCAAGACCATCTTCTCTTCTCGTGCTGACATATTTATATCATATAAACCAAAAACAGTGTTTATATGATATTAACCAAAATATTAAGGAGTCTGCCATAGTCTAAGTAGATCTTCATACCTATGAACTCCTGAAGGGGGTGGGGAGCAGCAGCTCTCTAAACAGGGTAAGATTGTTACATACAAACATTTCAGGAGCTGGGTATGGGAGTACATGCCCACAATGCCAGCACCTGGAAGGCTGAGGCAGCAGGAGTGTCATGTGCTCCCCAGCCAGTCTGGGCTACACAGCTGGACCCTGTCTAAAAAAAAAGTTAGTCTTTTTGTTTTTCCATAATGAGCTTCCCACTAAAAAACAGCTATCTCCAAACACTGCTGCTCCAATAGTAAGGACAATGAATTATTGGAAACCTTCAACTTTTGACTTTTCCTAGATAAAATCTAAACAGTATAATGAAAGTTACACAACCAGATGCACATACTAAAACAAGTCACCAACATTTTATTGTTTTAAAATGCCATATTCCTATCATTATAACTTTTCTACAGGATGAGTTTGCTAAAATAATTTGGAAAGATGCTATTTGGTGTAAGTATTTAGTCTTTTAAAACATAACCACCCCATCTTAGCAGATCTGAAACACTGATGGACAACTAGTGCCCACTCTCCTCCAAATGCCAGCTCCAACATCAAACCAGCAGTTAGACTTTCCAAAGAGCAGCTTCAACATTCAGGCTGTTTAAAGAACAGCAGTAATTAGAAAGTTTAAATATCTTTGGGGCTATCAAATAGGGCAGGGACAAGGAACAAAGGTACCCATCACCTTCCATGTTGCTGTAATATCACAGTATTGGAGATAATTACTCCAGGACATCCACAGCACCACTAGAAACCAGCTTGTTCAAATTCAGAGCAGTTGATCTGAAGTTTTAAAGAGGTTTGCTTTAGTCAATGAACCTAGAAAACAGAACCTATTTCTTCATGAAGCAGGTGGTCTCTAAGTTCTTTTGTTCAAAAGGAGATGAATTTACTATTTTCCACCCCTAAACTCCAGTGTGTATCTAATATGAAAAGAAAGGATGTTTTTTTTTTCAGGTTTTATTTTACATTGTGTTCATTTGGGAACTGATTTTTAAAGGTCAGTCCATCTTAACTGCACAATATTGTAATGAACGGCATCCAGATTGAAATGAACTTTAGTCAAACTTGGACTGCTGTGTGCCAAACTTACATGCTTTGAAAGGCTATATGCAGCTATAATTCTGTTAAAAAAGAAAAGAAAACAGAGATACATGGATGAGGCGGAAGTTGTCTCTCTGTTGGCAGTGTGCTTGTCTAGTGTGAATGACACCTAGATTCCATCCCCATCTGGAGGTAGATGCAGAATGTTTATAGTTCAAGGTCATCCTCAGCTTGAAGCTAGCCTGGGCTTCAAGTGACCCCCCCACCCAAATACATAAACAGAAAAGTGGATCTTTATAGATATCTTCCATAGTCTTATAGCAGGTTTTTAAAAATGTATAGCAGATCGGAATTTGCAGAAAAGAATCTGGGAATCTAGAATTGAATTTCATGAATATGATGGATTTGGTTCTTAATATTTAGGGAGTTTCTATTTCAGCAGCACTTGACACAGAAATCTCTAGTGAAATAAAGTGATACTTCTCACAGGGAATTATGGCTTCCCTCTCTACTGTCACCAGAAATGCATGGGAAGGGAGGCAGAATTAAGCTAACACTTAGGAATAAAGAAGATGATGCTCCCACTTGGACTAAACCTCTATATGAATAAATTGTGGCAATATAGCTCCAATTTGGACCAGTTTTTTTTTAAATCATGAACTTTCTAATAAAATGTGGTGACGTGTGAAACTGACTAGCACAAAGAAGGCATCAAAAGTAAACTGCATGTTGAAATTTTGTTCTGATTATAGCATACCAGGGTTTTGTTGTTGTTTGGTAGAAAAGGAAATCTACAGTGCTATGGTGATGCTGAATTTTGTCTTTTAAAATGTTCAGAGTTGGTTTCAAACAGAAGGCAGATTATTCATAGCCATTTGGAGGTGTATTTAGCCTTCTACAAACAGCACAGGCACAACGATGACTTTTATTGTGCTCTCTGCATTTTGATTACTAGGTATAATGGATACTCTAAACCACCAGGTTTCATTTAATGAGTTTTAACTTTTAAAAGAAGCCTACATTGTAATTAGATTACAATAAAAATAAGTCTATCTTATGCTCTTTAAATAAGGGCTAGACAATGATCACATTAAAAAAAACAATTTTTCCACCACTGAACATAGTTATTTTGTTATATTAGAGCTAGGGCTTCCAATAAAATCCAGTCAGAAACAAACATTCATAACGCTGTTAACAAGTTATTTTCTGCTAGTTTTGAATCCTCAAGGTCCCTGTTAACTACCAAGGCACTCAGGGTCCATAGTAAAGTATAAAGACCCTCCCCCCTTTAATCCATGATACCCATAGCCTTTATTTATACTGGAGGGTGAAAAGATGTCTTTCTTAAAAAAAAATCCTACCATTCTGCAGTTTTGCATTTGAAACATGGCCCAAGTGTTCTGAGCAAGTGAAGTGTACAAATTGTATAAGCTTTTATATAAGCAATCACATAACGGGATTTCAGTGGGCTGGAGAAACTTTTAATTGGTTCCCTTCAATATCCTCCAACTCTGAAGCGGCTTCCAAAAGGTGACATAGCCTCCTACAACCCTTTTCAATTAAATATGATTCTGTTTATTATAAGAAAAATTACTTTCCCAAAACATAAGCTATTCGTCTCCCTCGACTTTGTTTTCAAATAAATTAATCAAGTTTTGACACCTGTTTCACTAATGTATGCTCTTCCTAGAGAGAAAAATGAATCCTGACTTATAATATACACAGTTTATATGGCGAACATTGTTAAATTGCATCCAGGTGTGTTTAGGCCACACCCTTTAATGTATATCAGGGAGATAGCATTCTCTATACTCTTTTTAACCTTTTTAACTTTTTTTTTTAAATGGCAATTCTGTCGCCTTTTTCCTAAGCATTTTTATCAATAATTTCCCCAAAGATCTCCAGGTCAGCAAAGATTACAGTTCTGCTAATTCAAAGTACTTTACGGAGCCAAATGAAAGAGAGAAAATTAAGAATTTCACCTGCTTTGGGTGGTCGCTTCGCTGCCGGTAACTAGGACACTTCAAAATACACCCTCCGTAAGGTCCAACTCCCCAACATCCTACTTAAGGGGTTCTGGCTTCTATCTTTAGGCTAACTAGAGGACCAGAAGCGAAATACGAGACTCCACATGAAACCAAACCGCTGGGCGGTCAGCACTGACCGGCAGCCGCGCAGCCCAAGGCGTCCGTCTAACTCCACCAACAGTGGCGATTTCAAACCCGGCCCGGAGAGGGAGGGATCAGGAACGTAATGTGACGGGCTCAAGTGACAGCGTCCTCTCTCCTGCCCAGCCCTCCTGATGGCAGCGCAGCGCTGGCCCTAGCCAGGTACATGCACGCCTAACTCCCCGGGTGTGAACACCCCGCTCGCCCGGGGAACCAGATCGCAGCAGACCCTGGCTCCTCAGTCGCGTACCCACGCAGTCTTCCCAAGTGGGGGTGGGGGTGGGAGGAGTGGGAAGCTCCCCAGGTGTTTTGGCGGGTTTCCGGACACGTGCGCCTCGCGTCCTCCCCACGTCCCTGCAGCCCAGGAGAGCCCACCGCGCTAGCCCGCGGAACCACCCGCGACGCTGCTCACCTCCGTCCCCGTAGGTCTCCACGCCGTACCCGTCCTGCAGCCCGTTACTCCAGGTACCCTCGTAGCGGGCGGGGGTGGACAGGCTCTGCCGGACCCCGTAGCGCCCCTTGAAACCATGTGACCACTCCCCCCGGTACATCCACTTGCCCTTCGTCTCCACCCCCAGCCCGTGCCGCTTGCCCTGAGCCCAGTAGCCCTGGTAGGTGTTGCCGCTGGGCCAGGTGTAGCCTCCGACCACCTCGAAGCCGTGCGACCAGGAGCCAGAGTACTCGCCCTGGCCCTTGGGCCCCGTGCAGATGCCATGCCCGTGTGCCTTGCCCTCCTCCCAGCCGCCGCAGTAGGTGCCGCCATCGTCGAAGTCGAACCTTCCGCCCGTCATTCGGGGGGCAGCCCCGGCGCGCTCGCCGCGGGGGCACGGACGCCGGCAGAGCTGGGCACGGCAGGGTGTAGCTCAGGGGTGGGGGCCCGGCGGGCGAGCTCACGACTGCGCCCCGGGCAGCTCGCACCGCCGATCGGCTCCAGTCCGACGCCGCCCCCGTCCTCCCCTCCTCTTTCGCCGCCGCCACCGCCGCCTCTCGCCTCCTTCGCCGCCGCCCCGGCCAGCGCAGCGCGCGAGAGGACAGCCCAGGCTCCCGAGCGGACCTTCAGCTGCTCCCGCCCGCCCACGTGAGCCGGGCGCCGCCCCGCGCCCGCCCCTAGTCCCCTCCCTGGGCGCCGAGGCCCGGCCCCACGACGCGCCCGCCCGCCGGCCCGCCGGGCCCTGCCCCCCAGCCCCTGGAGCCGCGCTTCCCCGCTGGCTGCTGGCGCGCGAGCACTGGACGCACGTGTGTCCGCGCAGAAGGACGTGGGTGGGAGGGCGAGTGTACTCTGGGACGTGCGACCGTCAAGCCTGTGGATGAAAGTGCTGCTGCCGGTGTGGGGGGGCAAGCACTCGGCTGCGGGAATCTCCGGTGTTTGGGGGCTTTGCAGTTGTGTTAAATCTCTGTAAGTGAGGCCACGTGTATGGAGAGGGGGAAACTCGTATGTGTGTGTGTGTCTGCATGGGGTTTGTAGTTGCATTTTTCTCCAGCATTCCAACTTGTGCACTGTTGGATTTGCCATGCGCAGCTGTCACCATGAATTAATATGCTCCAAATATATGTCTGCGTGTGATAAATCTGTGGCAGCCTAGATATAATTGTGCAGGATGTTCTTTTACACCTACCCATTTCAGGGCACATGTGTTTGCATTTCTTTAATGAAGATTCCGAGAGCGAGCAATGCAGTTTGAAAAAACATGGTGTAAATTGGTTAGTTTTTATTTGCAATAATGATAGGTTTTATATCTCGCTTTACAGGAACATAGGGCATTGCCTTTTACATTCCAGCCTGTTCCCTCATCTGTTCTCAACTTCAGAAATTCTTCAGCCTGGAGCTGGGTACCCAAAAGTCTGTGTATATTGTTTGAGTGCCTGGAATGTACACCTGGGACCTCTCCACTGGTGCCCACTCTTTAAGAAAGTAAACAGAAGTTTTCAAGGAGAAATATGGGAACACTACTCTAAAGGGACAAAGAAGATGTGACCTACTAAGCCCAGGGCAGGTGTCAGCTGATCTACTCTCCTGCAGCAGCAGTGCCTTGCAGAACTCACTCCAGAAACCTGCAAACCTTTCAACCTTTCTCCTCATTTTCTGAATGGAAATACCAGAATTGCCCTTCTCTTTCTATGTTAGGTAATGACTTGGTATATTGTGATGATGGTAGTACCCGGGGAAGAATTCAAGAATTAGCAACAGGGGAGTTGGGTCACTAAGTAGTCTCTCACATGAGAGTCATTGGCCTCAATTCCCAGTGTCAGTGGGGGAAGTCTCCTCCCCTAGTCACCAGCCAGGGGTCTCAGAAAGCCTCTCAGGGAAACAGCTCTGCAATGCATTTCTGCTCTTCCTCAGGCTGAGAGGCTCCTGCCTGACCAAGTGAACACATAGGCCGCTCACTAGGTAGTTGATAATCAGATAAAAATGTAAGGAAAGGTGTTGAGAGGACTCAAGGAAAACAGAGGCTTTCCTGAGCAGAATGGCCTCTCTCAGATCTAGAGTTGGCCTTTTCCGCCTATCCCTCTGAAAGACCAGAAAAAAAATTCTGTTTACACTGAGCCAAATCACCAAAGAGAATTAGAAACCCTCATCCATGGTGCTGCTCACAGTGGCCAGGAATGGTGCTTACCCCAGTGGCCTGAGATAATTAGCATCTTGCTCAGCATCTCGTCCTGGACTGGGGATTGATTTAGGCCACTGGGAAAATGAGGGCCCACGGCTTTGTAACTGAGCTACAACTCCGTTCCTCTGTTATGAGAAACACCAGAATCCGGACTTACATCCAGCGACTGAGTCCCACCTGCTCTGATGTTCGGCGCGAACTAATCTTTCTTTTCTTTGTCTTTCAATTGGCTTTCCTCCCAGAGGAAGCATTCGTATTTTGGTATTTGTTGGGTTTTGGTTTGGGACCTTCTCTATGTGTTAGGACTCATGTGTTCTTTAAGAGCTCCCCCCTCCCACCATAAGTATTCGGTTTTTTTTTTTTCCAAATCTCCCCACATGAAAACTTTCATGGAGTGTCCTGGACATCCCAATTTTCTTGCTTCTGCTATTGTTACGAAGTCATTCGTGGTGCAGGGAAAGTAATGGTAAATCTACACCGACATTGCTGCTTACTTCTTAGTCTGTGCTTGTAGCCACCCTTCCTTGCAGAGGACCTTAGGGAAAATGGAGAACCTTGAGCTGGATATGAGCCGTTAAATTTCGATGAAACTTACTCCTAACCTAGCTGCCACTGACTCTCATGGAAGAAAGTTAGTATTGAATTCTTACTGTCTTCCAAACAATTTTTCAACCAATCAAATGTGTAAGCCGTGTTCCCACTTTCCTGATGGCACCACGGAGAGACGTTTCTGTCTCACAGAGCTGTGTATGGAAGCCTAAGCATCAAGGTTCGCCGTGGTGGAAGGTGGGGGAGAGAAGAGGTGCGGAGCGAGCATTTCCTAGCCGGCGAATACTGGTGCAGTTTCGGAGTCAGGGTTAGTAATGTCCTTACGTTCCCTCTCTCTGAACCTTTGCCCTGGATAAGGGGGAGTTGAATTTAGCTTTAAGACTGGATTAGTAAGAAGAGAATGTGAAAGTTGGTGTGACAGGTGGGATGGGGGAGGTCAGCAAGCCCAGGGGCCAACAGCTACCACTCTGAGCAGCTTCTTCTCCTTTGTGCATAAAGCCCAGCCGTTACACGTTTCTAAAAATTATGTACACAAACTGTAAGCTGCTTTGGTGCATGTCCAGTTCATACATTGGTAAGGATGTTTTGCTTAGAATTCAGTGAGGCTGTTATTTTTTACTTTGTGATTTGATTTCATTAGAATTACTGAGAATTTTAATAAAAAGTTTACATATGACAGAAGGGATAAAGTATGGGTGTTTATTGTTTAAGGAATATGAATTAAAGTGTATAAAAAGTACGTAGAATTAAAATGATTTATGTAATTCAAAGTGAATGTTATTAGATTGATTTATAAAGTCAAGCAGCCTAAATGATTTACTTGTAATAAGTGTTCATAAAAATTTAAATTGTGCTTAATAAAGAAAAAGAACTAGGAAACAGAAGCTTCCAGACATCAGGAAGTCAGAAAGAATTCCAGTTATTTGAAGTTAATGATCTTCAATTTTTTTGGGGGGGGTAATTACTGCATATCAGAACTTGTGCTAAGGCTTCTCAAATTTATTTCTTCTATATTGGGGATTGAACCCAGAGCTTGGGGTATGCTAGGCAAGCACTCTACCACTGAATAGATCCCCAGACCTTTAAAAAATTTTGAAAGTGGGTTTTGCTGTCTTGGCCTGGAACATTTGATTCTTCTGCTATACTCCCTGTCCCCAAGTTTATGGATAGCAGGCTTGTGCCAGCACCATGGATTCAGGTGGTCTTCTATTACTGGTTTTTATTGGAGAGCACATTGAGAGCCCATGGGTGGGGGCAGGAAACAGCCTGGATGCGAAGTAAGGATGGACGATAGAGATGGTTTTTATTTCTTTTTTGGCTAAATGATTTATAGTGCTACTGTCTAGAATTTGAAGGAAAAATTGAAGAAGTCAATGAGAGGAGTTGGTTGTGGAAGGATTGTGCTCATGTAGGAGAGGATGACCCCCAAATTATGCAAATCCACTGAAACTGAGGTGGCTCACAGGAGATATGCTCGCCTAGCACACATGAGGCTCTGGATTTGATCTCCTCACTGCAAGCAAAACCCAAAAACATACAGCAGGGAGATTAGTAAGCGGTTGAGTAATAGGGATTAAAAAACTGAAAGTAATTTTTTCTCCTCTCAGTAGTGCTTCTGTTTGAGACTCGAACTGTTTGCTCATGACTTCAGAGGCCTGCTCTTGCCAGCATCTTTAGGTCACTGCCCTGTGCTCTTAAAAAAATGGTGGTTATTTCACTCTTCATCATCTGTCTGGTGTCCCCTGCCATCATGCTACACAACACCACCCTGGCCTCTGAGTATTTTTCACATTTTGCAGCTTTGTGACCTTCATCTTACAGTTTACATCTTCAGCCGCAGCCTTAGATCCACCATTGGCCTAGACGTAGGCCAGTTCTGATCATGGGAACTTTACAGTTTCACTCAGTGAGCGCATTCCTCCACCTCCCCACTGTTCCTTAAGAAACCAGTGACTTGTCAAAGACCAGTCCTTGAGTCCTCTCTGCCTAGAAGCCTTTGTAATCATTTCTGCCTCACTGTCCCTGGCACTCAGTTACCTTTTCATTTCACAGTAGCTTCTGGTACATCAGTCTGTCCATCCTTAATCCTGAGCCACCATTTTCTATCCCCTGTTCTTGGAAGCACTTTGTGGACACAGCCACACCATTTAATTATTGCTACCATAGATTGTGACTGTGAGCTGTATGCAGAGAACCCATGCCTGGTGGTAGATCTGTTCCTGCCAGCTCCAGATGTTTGTCACTGTCTTCCAGCCCCTGTCAGCCATAACACTGTCCTGTTAACACAGAGGGCCTGTCTTTTCCTTCACAAAGGAAAAGGGTGATGGTGACATATCTTTAGGACTTAGCATCTGTGTTAGCTTTGTTGGTTTTGGTCTATGCTTGCTTGACCCCTTTGCCTTTGTGCCTGTGGGGAGGAAGTGCATTATAGGAGAGGGGTATGTGATGGAGGAAACCTGTGATCTCATGGGAAGCTGAGAAGGAAAGAGAGGAAGGACCAGGATTTCATTATCCCCCTTTGGGGAGCATAACTTACTCCTCATACATCAGCCCCAGACAGCAGAGAAAAGAGAGTCTTTTCCTTCTTCAAGTCAGTCCCCATTCTCTTCTCTGTTTGCTCTAGCTTCTTCCTCTTACCCAGAAGACATTCTCCGGTTCCCTCCTTATCTTGGCTTTTCCTGGTCAAGTCCTCTGTCTTTTCTCAAAAACTTCAGACTTTCTTGATGTGCATCTCGGTTCAATCTTATTTGCCCATCTCTGATTCTCATATCACTTGATTTCAATTGTGACTGCTCTAATCTATCGAAGTGCAGCTAGCTAGCCGCTGTTTCATAGATGGAATAGCCTTGTCTTTAGCTCCTATCCTGCTAGTGACAGCGACAAACTTAGCTGTAGAATTCATCTCTTTGGCTTCTGTGAAACCCATCCTTCTTGTGTCTCTCCTCTTTCCTCTCCTACCCCTTCCGTGAGCTCATTTCCTATTTTACTTCCATCCTTTTCTAACATCCTTAGTTTTAGGCTAGTTGCTGTGTTCCAACCTTTAACATAATGGTTCCAGATTTTTAGTGCAGTTGCTGTATCCTTGTTGGCTAGTATCTAGCAGTCCTGCCCTAGAGACTAAGTCTAATTTAGAAACAGTCTTAATTCCTATGTAAAAACACCAGCTGAGCCACGTGTAAATCTCAAGGGCAGTGCTTTGGTTTCTACCCATGACTTGTCCCTGTGGCCCTCTGCCTGTTCTTCCTAATGGGGAAAACTACATGAAGACATCTATAACAGCATCTATGTCCAATAACAAGGTTCACGGTTGGTTTCAGGGACACTCTAGCATTGAAAAAGGTAATGATAGAGAAAGGTAATGAGCGGGAGTAGTAAGCTTAAAGATTAGAGTGACTCTCAAGTCTGTTTTGAAGACCAGAAGCAGCTGGGTATGATCATGCATTCCCGAAGCAGAGGCGGGAGGATTCCTGTAAACTTGAGGCCAACCTGGATACTTGCTGACTGGTAAAGCTGGGCAGTCCTGCAGGAGAGGCGAAGTGTAAGTTAGAAACAGTCTGATTACAGCATAAAAGCAACAGCTGAGGCTTACAGCAGTGGAAAGGGCAGAAATTGACATGGTAAATTGTACGTATGCTAGCCAGGACAATCTTGCTTCAGACAAACAAGCAAATAAGTCACATGAAGATCGGAATCAAATCATAAGATGTAGCTATGTGTGTGTGTGTGTGTGTGTGTGTGTGTGTGTGTGCATCTGTGCTATTCACCTTAGATTTGGAGATATGTATGGACTTGGAGATATATGTCTGAGGATTTGGATTTTAAGGTCTTTGGAAGATCTCTAAAGACACAGGAGATAACAAGAAAAACACTAAAAGCACACAGGAATCAGCTGTAAGTAGCCAAGAAGAGCCACATACCCTAAGATCTCAGAGAACAGAGTGATCTTGTGGACTGCTGTGGTCGAACTTATTTTTGGAATCATGGCACATTGTTTAGCTTTTGGATATAGCAAAGTTCAACCTTCCAGACACTCTGGTGGAATGAACTCCTGAAACAGAGACACCCTACAAAGTAAGGAATGAGAGGAATCCATGTCTGAGGTTGTGAGGAAAGAGACCTGCTGGGCAAAGGGGTGCCTGGCCTCTGAGAAGACAAGAACTTGCCTTGCTATAATCTCTCAAATACAGCACATAGAATTACAGAGCTGGTTCTGAAAATACTTTGGAAAGTCAACTCACGATTTGAAATACCACAAAGTGGGTATGGTGAGGGAATAGAGAAGTGATTTGAGAGTGTTGGTGTTAAGACTAAAATTAGTGAAAATTGATGTGATAACCTTTTCACAAAGCAGCTGACTAAAGAAGGGAGGCATACAATATTGTGGAAAGTACAACTTGGGAGTAAGTCAGCTACTTACTCAGAGCTGAAGGAAAGAAAAAAAATCAATTATTAGGCAGTAAATGAAATGTAAATTATGAATGAGGACTGAAATTAAGAGCTTGGGCATGAGGTCTGAAACAGTGGGCAAGCATAGAGAATGCTGTCCTCCAGCTGAATGACAAGGGGAGCGTTTCTCCTCATCAGGTGTCCTGGCTCCCCGTCTCCTCAGCATGTACACCCAGGGCCTGCACAGGGCTCTTCAGGCAGATGGAAGTCTCCACTCCGTTCCTTGTCTTCATTGTGCTCTAGCATTTGGTTATCTCTTGGGTTTCACTTGCCACTTTCACTTGACAAGTGCTTATTTTTGTTTTAAATTGCTTTTTGAAAGCTCATACAAACTTCAAAACCATCTGTGTAGCCTTGGTGGCTCAGTGCTCAGATGTCTCGTCAAGAGAGCCTACAGTGAGGAAAACGAGTGTTAGCAGACAGCCTCCAACTGCCATGACACTTGATCTGCTGAAGTGCTTACATCAAGACCATGCTCCACCCATAACATCCCTCCAGCAGAAAAGGAAGCCTGGTGCATCTTGTGTTCCTTAACTCATAAAGGATGCTGAGCACCAGGCAAGCCTCTTGGGCCTTGGATCCACACTTAGAACCTGCTCCAGCTTTGGTGATAAGTGACGTGGAATGTAACCTTGAGAGAACTCAGGAAGGACAGGGTTTTATCTGAGGTCACCTGAGGCCCAGTCTGTGATTCAAACTGCTCTGACTCTTAGACCATATGCTCACTCAAATTCAGAGGTGTTGGACGTATTGTTAAAACATACCTTGACATGTGGCAACTCCCAGTGTGTCACAATGTAGATGGGGATTGGGGTGGGGTCTAAAGCAAGGCCAGATCATCTGTAACAGAGAATTGCATATCTTTTGAGAAACAATTCTTGGTAAGTTATTTGAAGGATCATTTTACCATAGGTAGGACCTAATGCCACTCTTAAAGCAGCATCCTTCATGATTGGGGTCTTGTTGAACCTGTCATGAAAATGTTCTGTGGACTCAAAGCAATCTGTTTTATGTTTCATTGAATAAACACAATATCAAGCTGAGAGGGACCAAAGGGCAAAAGAAGCTGGCAGAACCGATGGCCCAGACCTCCTTGCCGCACTCTGGGGTCGTCCTAGTGATCTGTCTTCAGCTTCTCCTGTGCCTAGATTAGGATTCCATACTGTGAGCTAAAGCAGGAAGAAAAAAAAAAAGCTGCACTTAGGTGACAGACAGATGGGCTTGATGTATGTGAGAAGCTGGAAATGAATGGAGGTGCATTACAGGGTGAAAATCTAAACAGAAGATGGTCCAGTGGACAGAGCTGTGATAGCGGTGAATCTCGCTCTATGTTTTATGTGAGTGGAAATAGGACCCAGTGTGCAAATATATGTGCATTCTGGGAAGTGGCCTGGTCATCTGGTTAGGGACCTTGAAGGAGAAGAACCTAGTTCTCCTGGAGTCATGAAATTATAAGGCAGCAATATGTGGACGGATGCTGGACATGTGGGTGTAAATACTCTGAAGAGATCTGTTTGCTGCTGTCACTTTTTCCTAATGTTGATGCTCTCCATTCAAGAGCCATTGAAATCCTGAGTAGACTCCAGGGCTGGGACAGTTAATGTTAGCCTTCTTTATCAGCAATAATAGATCTGGAACAAGGAGCCCATGAATTTAGTAGCCTCAGCTAGTCAAGGCCAGCTTAACTAGAGCTACCTCTGTTTATCCAGAGACTAGCAACAGAGGCTTTCCCGGAGAGCAAGTCACCTACTTGCTGGCAAGTTGACTTACCTGGTTGCTTCCAGCCTGGAAGCAGGAATGGTTCATCCTGACTGGGATAGACAATTATTCTCGGCACTGGTTTAACTTTCCTCCTCAACACTCCTCAAACCTAGTCGGGGGCTTATGGCATGGCTAAACCACAGGCTTGGCATTTTGTGTGTGTTCAGCTATGGCCACTGCATAATGAAGAAGGTCCTGGGATCATCCCTGATTGTGGGGTCTACTGGCCTTATCACACACCTGTGTTATCTATGAAGAGCCAATGATGGAATGCTTTTCTCAACTTACAGCTAAAGTCCAGTTTGATGGTAATGTCCTTTTGGATGCTGGGCTGTCTGTACACTAAATCAAACTACTCTTCGGGGTCATCCCTAATGGGAACAGCACATACACTGGGGAACTAAGAGGTGAGAGCAGCAGTATCCCACTTACTCTCAGATTCAGTGAGTCTCTCAGGATTACTCTTTTTACAGGTCCTCACACATGGTATCTACCACTGAATTCATTGCCAGCCCTGCAACTTTGGGCTCCCCAAAAGGGAAGCATTCTTGGCACAGAATAAAGGAAGGATACTGTTGAGCGTCAGACACTGGCTGCTGCCTGGAAATCCCCCTTGCCTTGTGCCCTCAAGTCAGCATATGGAAGAGCAGTTACTGTACTGGTGTGGTCAATCCTCATGGACAGGAGGGGGCTTTTATACAAGGAGGACAGAGAAAGTGTGAGAACGAAGGTGGCATGTAGGGGTGCTTTGGGAACCCCCCTAACCCTTTGTAAATGTCGGTGCATACATGCAGCAACCCTAGTCTGAGAAGGGTAAGGCTTCCAAAGGGATATGACTCCAGAAACCACCAGATAAGTCATCAGAACCTATTGATGTGGTAGCTAAGGAGGGAGAAGATGAAAATAATTTTTGCTTCAAGCCCAACTGGAGAGTCGGGGCTGCTGCTTCCACTCAAGTCCCCCTTTGAAAGCTCCCATGGGAGCTGCTCTGAATGTGTGGAGATCTTTGCGATGTAAGAGAACCTTTTGGTCATGGACACATACCGTGTGAATCTTCAAGAGCTGTGGGGAGGTGAGCGAATAGCTTCTCACTTGTGCCTCTCAACCCTAACAGTGTTTATACCATGAACACATGCTTCCAAAGCTGTAGCCAGTCAGTCACTGAGCACAGTGAGAGTATAAGGGGATTGGGCCGTTCCAACTCCACCTAGGCTGCCTTATGAGTGGTAGCTTCTGTGTTCCACTGCTCTAGCTGAAACTTTATAAGGCTGCTGTGACCTGAGTCTCCTCTACACAGTTCCTTCCTTTACAGGATGTAAGGCCTACTTCTGCTTCCTGTGGCCTTGATGCTTGCCCTATGTGCCTGCTGGTAAATCTGCTGTATGTCTCTCATTCTGCCCTGATGTCTGCTTCTTGGTGGCCTGAGTTGAGATACCTTGTAATTTTTGAATACCCACACTTCCAATTACAGGTGCATCTTGGTAAAATAATGGTGAAAATTTAATCCAGAACTTTATAAAACTAAATTAAAATGAAATATTATGGTTATTGAAAACCAATGGGGAAACTTTCTGAGTACTGGCATGGAAAAAAATCCCCAAGTTGTAGTAGGTGGAAAAAGGAAGGCACGAGACGATGCATACAGTGTGCAGTGTCCTACTGCATTTGCATGTGTGCGGAAACATCCAAAGAGGAATCAAGGGGATGGGACTGGGAGCTTCTCTGAAGAGCAATTTGATCTTTTATTTTGAACCTTGAAATTATATTGCTTAGTACTAATTAAACTGAAACTTGATCTTTAGCAGATCACCATTTTATTATTTTATTTATTTAAAGATCAATCCTGTGCACAAGATTACTTAGAACTACAAGTCTGTAGATGATGCTGTAACATGGGTAAAGCCATGTGGAGGCATGTTGAATATCAGCACCTCCCAAAACTAACTGTCCTAAGTGGATGAAGACTCCCCGGTGACTCACCATTCTTAGACTGGGCCTGCCTGTGACAGACATGGACACTTAGAATCCTTCAGCTCTATGCTGACTCACATGTCAGTTCAACTGTATTTCTATGTTGAAGTGGGTTTTGCTTTTTCTAGAAATAAGTATGAGCCATCAGTTCCATGTAATGGCCTACCCACAATTATCCCTTATTTCTGTACCTTAGACATATGTCAAATATTCCTTTAGGCCTGAATTTTCATCAAAGTAAATGTGAAGACACTGGCGAGCATTTTCAAAAGATGTTGTGCAGGCCCAACCTCATCCTGAGAGACTCCCATGTGGTGGTCCTAGTGAATTTTCTGATGAATCATTGCTTCCTTGCTAACAGTGCCTGGGACACTTGTTAAGTGTACACATGTTAAGTTTGTCTTTTGATGGATTCTGTGTGTGTGAGTTTATATTGGGCTCATGAACTGGCTTTGAATAAATAATCTTGAGTATTCATCAAGAAAACATTACTGTATTGTCTTATCATGATTTTATACCCTGATCTGATACATTCAAATAGTTTCATATGATTCCTAACACAGTTCCATCATTTTTAGCATGAATTATCTCTGCAAGTACTTAGTGAATTTTAAGCAGCACATTCTTTCTTCTCATTTGAAAAGCAAACTTCAAAGGGGCTAGAACATGTCTCTTAGTGATAGATACACAACCGATGCTGAATATGTGTAAAGCAGAACAAAGCATTGATTAGGGAATCTTGAAAGCCAGCTGTTAAGAAAACCTTAAAAACAGTGGATCAGTGGATGGACTTGTGAGGTCTTCATCTCTGGCCCAGCACCTAGAGTCTGATCTCAAGTGTGTTGTCCCTTTTACTCACTTTGGAGGCCAATAGGACCAGGACCTCGGCTAAACCCAGAGAAACTCTGCCCTTGGGTGACCACAGAACAATGTCCTTGTCCAGCTTCTGGGACTCCTAGTCATTTGACAGTTGTAGCCTTGGTCTGGCTGTCAGGTTCTCATGGCCATGCCCCCTCTGTGCACTTTGTCTGCCAGGCACATTTGCCATCACTGTTCCTGACTGCCAACCACAGTCAGAAGAGCTGGTGTTCACCACTGCCACACGTCACGTTTGTGATGGCTTGGGAACAGGAGAAGCTCGGTTCTGAACACGGAAGGAAAAGCATCTGAGTACCCTGTACCACTTCCTGAGAATACTTTTAAAGGTATTTAAAAAAGCAATCTGATAAAGGAAATAAATCTTTGTGACTATTATGAGAAATTAGTCTGTTGCCCACTTTGAAGTCTTTGAAGTCTTTGAAGTCATTTTCCTCCTGATTATGGGCATGTTTTGTTGTCTAAGTGGGCTGTCTACAAGTGGCTTTATTTTATTTTCCTTTATTTTATTTTTGGAGACAGATTCTCATGTATCCAAGACTAGCTGTAAACTTGCTATGTAGCCAAGGATGATCTAGAACTTCTGTTCTTCCTGAGTGCTAACATTGTGCATGCGTGTCACTATGCCTAATTTTATGTAGTGGTGGCCCTTGAACCCAGGACTTTACCAACTGAGACCCATCCCCAACCTGTAACTTACTGCATTAGTCTGTAATTTTCTTTCATTTTAATGACCACATGTTACTTTCCCTCACATTTTAGCTGCCTCTACCCCACTTATTTTATTTATTTTCTCCTTCCTTCTTCTATCTCTGTATGTGTGTATTCACCATCATGTAGAGGTCAAAAGATAACTTGTGTAAGTCATTCATCCCGCCATATGTGTTTTGGAGAATTGAATTAGGATATCTAGGTTTGGTGGGAAATACCTTTACCTGCTGAGCCATCTCACCCCACCACATTTAAAAATTTTTTAGATTGTTCCATATCAATGAAAATATTTTAAAATGTTAAAAATGTCTTTCGTTTTGTTTGCATTTATTCAATAATGACTATAATCTTGAGGTTTTCCTTTCATTAATTTGCTTGACACTACTGTGTATAGCAAGTATCTTCTAAGTGGTATACCCTGTCATGGGTAGAAGGTCTGTCACCATACAACTTACTGAGAGAATCACCACTAAATTCAGACTACCATTGTAAACTGCTATGAGACATAAAATAAAGTCGTGTCATTAAAGAAAGAAATCAAGGAATATTTTTGTTAAATTGCAAGACTGGGAAAGACCTTCCCATCCATCCCTCTATCTATCCACCCATATATTCACTCACCCACCATCCACCCATCCATTTATATACCCAACTACTCATTATTCAACCTTTTATATACTTTAATTTCATCTTTGCTATAGATACTGCTCAAACGGCTTCTCTAAGGACAGGACACTTAAGCACAGACTTGAAGGATGAGTAGACAATAGCCAATAGCTAGACCAGCTGGAACAGAACCAAATCTGTTGTGCACAAGACCTCTGCACACTGAAGGGAGGAAGAAAGAGAAGATGTGTTCTGGCTCATTGAGCAGGGAGAGAAGGTCTTGGTGAGGGATGATGCTAGGGATGATGCTGGGGACCAAGGCAGAGATGGGGCTTGTTTGGGATTTTATTCTAAGAGCTCAGTAAGAAACCTGATAGTCACTTCCCCTATAGCTGGAAGTGGGGCACAGAAAACTAAAGAGGCAGAAGGCTAGTAGTAGAAAATTTGAGACAGATGTGGAATCCCACCTTCTCTACTGTGTCTAATATGTACCTTGAAGCAAGCTGAGGCTGTTCCTCTAGAACAGGAGTAGCTGTGGAAGAAAAATAAAGATACATCTAGATTCCTTCCCTAGAGTGGTTTAAAGTTACTAATTTTGTTTCAATATACAGTCATTGCGTATGTGCACCTCAGTACATAAATAAAGTAAGCTTTACCTCTGTGTGTGTTTAGTTTATTGTCAATATAAAGCCAGACTAATCTGAAACATTGATATTAAAAGTAAGAACCCAAATTTAATGTGACAGATGATGTTTGGAATTTTCAAATGTTAGGGCACTACCCACAGAGGTGCAGCTTCCAAGACCAGCACTTGCATCCTTCTGGATGCCTGGGGACTTCAGCACATGGTCTTTCAGGAAGCCGTTGTTTTCAGTGTCCTAGCTCAGCACTTGCGCATGGCTTTGTGGGGATGTAGCAGTTCATGTTTGGCCTGCCTCTCATTAGTTAGAAATAAGAAAGACACAGTGCTAAGGTCTGTTTGGGAATAAATGCGTAAGCAGTCCCTCAAACCAAGTATCAGCCAGTCCCAGAGAGGAAAAATTTAGAGAGATTTACCTGGCCCCTTAAGATCCTTGGATGAATTCCCATGGGAGACTAGACTCCTTTGTGGGAAACAATCCTAAATAAAGAGTGGATTATTTCCAGACTCCCTACAAGTCAGAAGGGAAACTATTTCCTCTCACATAGTGCTATGGTGACAAGAAAATTGTTTATTCTAATACCCTAAAAAGGATCATTAGAACTCAGAGTTTAGGAGGGTCAGGAGAGACAGTATAAGTTCAGACCTTGGGTCAGGTCACAAGGTCCTGTTGTTCTTGCCCCTGGTACCCAGGACAGACAAGATTAGAATGGGATGGAGAGGTCTTTGCCTCCCTGGCCAAATGGCTGAAAAAGATTTTGACCACTCGCCTCCAATACCCTTCACAGATTTTACAGAAAGTGTTAGGATCCCAAGGAAACCTTGGCTGTGACCTTAGGCGCATACAGAACAGCTCTTAAAGATGATTTGGAAAACTCAAGAGTTCTCAACACTTTATACAGTTGCAGAAAGCAGCCAGGAAAAGAAATATGTATTTTGTGTGAAGCAACAGAGGAAAAAACGGAGGTGGGAGTAATAGTCTACACCTGTATGCTGATCAGGTTAAGGTTAGTACATTTGAAATGTCAAACAAAGTTGACTTTCACTGTTCTAAATTAATATAACTATTTTAGTCCATCAACTGTTGTCATTGTTTAAGAGGGAGAAGAAGACCATGTACAAAGGAATGCATTTGAAAACAGACTTTACCCTTGGAAGAAGTGACATGCAAGAGATGAAGGCTCATATTAATAAGATTGAGGCTTTTTTTTAAAACAACAACAAAACAAACAAACAAAAAAAATGGGTCCCTAAAGAAAATCAGCTGGAAAATTGGAATGCAGGTGTTCACTGTAAACCTGAGAGAAATCACACGGTGTGTGCCATTGGCACAGTTTGGAGAGGTTTGGGACAGATTGAGTATAGATAGAAATGTCCGGATTTATTCCTGGATATAGTAGGGGCTTGAGGACCGAAGTGTCTTACTCATTCCATCCTGCACATCTAGAAGGGTGACATCAACCTCATAAAATAACCAGCACCAGCCCAGGGCAAAGGGGTCACAGACTGAGGTACCCTGTAGGAGACCTAAAATACTGCCTAAACCCCCTTCTCCATTGGGCGCTGGTTTTTTGTTGTTTTTTGTTTGTTTGTTTTTGTTTTTTTTTTTGCAGTTCCAGGATTTCTTATATATATAATCAGCTTTGGGCCTTGAGTGTGGGTCCACCCTGTGTCTGCTCAACACAGCTTCTTCCTTCACCTGATTGTGAGTGTTATAGAGCAGAACGCTTGTCAATAAACCTGTAAGCAAATCTCATTCTGCGTCGAGGGGAGCATTAGCCACAGGGAGCCTCCTTGGGTCACCTGAGTCCTAGAGCTGAAGCATGGAGAAGCCTGGGGATAAAGTCTCCTGACCTAACATGAATAAGAATGATAGGTTGGTAGCCTGTGGTGGTGGCGTGTGAGGGAAGGGCAGAGGAAAGACATCCCTATATTTCAGGGGCACAGAGTCAAGATTGAGTCAGCTTTGATGGGGCAGATTGGACAGCCACATGCTGACCATGCCTGACTATGTCGAGAAGTGACCGTGGGTGACCCGAGATAGAAATATTTTGGCAGCAGATGCCACAGATCCAACTGGATAAGGCACTAGAAGAGAGGCCAGTGATGACCAAATGATTGTTCCCAAAGCTGGTCTGCTCCCCTGAGACCAGGAAAATGCCACACCACCAGAAGTTTAGTTCCATTCTTTACTGTCGTTCCTAACTTGCAAGTCGAGAGGGGACTGAATATTTACCAGCCAACAGCGATTTGTATTGCAGTGCAGGTGGCTGAGATACCTGAGCAACACAGAACCTTTTTGTCTGAGAAGAAACTGACCTCTGGAGTTAGTAGTGTTGGTTCTAGACATAAAATGGTTAATTTTCTACACGTATGAGATGTGATGAAACAGAAATATACATTTGAAAAGAGGATAAAATAATAACAAAATCAAGGCAAACAAGCTTATACATGGCATCTCTTTTCACATAGGTTTCACTTTAAGAGCAGGCCCCATTGTTAGTGCTTCTGTTTAAATAATTCTGTAGTTAATGGACTTCTCAGGTGAGAATTAGTCAAGCTGTTGCTGATCGTACACTTTGAATAATACTCCGGCAAGCTAGAAATACCATACCAGATCTGGAGTACTGGTGTATGTACTCCCTCATGTGTGTGTATGTGTGAGTGTGTGTGTGTGTGTGTGTAAGGATTGAACCAAGGGTCCTATACATGCTAGACAAATGTAGTACTACTGAGCTATAGCACCAACCCTTGTGTTGCCGTTCTTTTTGAGTTGGCAGACAGATAAGGATAAATTGGAACTTCCAGGCTCTAAATAGGCAAACAAGTATTCTTTTTCTGCCTTTGATTGTTCATAAACATTTTTTTCATGTAGTTTTCCCCCCAAATCTACAAGCTAGCTATTGTTATCACTTAAACCTCATAGAGAGTCCAAGCATGGAGGGGAAGAGTGAAGAGAGCCTTTTCTCCAGCTGATGTAAGGAGGGGGAGTGGTGAAGCCAGATTCACCTTCACCTTGCGCATGTTGTAACTGGTTATTTCTGTGTCTTAAGTTCTTCTAGAAAACCTGCATATAGTTACTTTCCAGAAGCCACCACCTTTATCCTGTATCCTTGTACCCTTAGTTGGAGTGTCCGTGGCTTGTTGGTTAGTCCCTTTACATCACAGGAATATCCCAGGCAGAGTGGAGAGACTGAGGTTGCGCACAGGTGAGTGGAAAAGCTCGAAGCCTTCTGGTGACGTGTGAACATTCCCAGCCCCCGGCAGTGCAGAAGTCAACATTTGCCTAATTCCTTAGCTGTGATGTCCAAACAAGTTGTTTTTTCCTTGTAGCTGTGTTTCCATTCCATCTGAAAATTTTTGTCTAAGGTAATAGTGGGGCACTAACAGCACACGTTTAAAAAACAGGGCGGCAGCATTGAAAGCTTTTGATGGCACAACACACATTCATTTGGTAATGCTTAGGAACTTCTCATTTTAACTTTCCTCCTGATGGAATCTATTTGTATCTCTGGGTTTAGCCCTGTAGACTTGGAGGGAGTGGTGAAAGATGAACGGGCAGTGCTCAGCCACAAGGAGAGAAAAACGTCATCCAGCCCTTAGAATAGCAACAGCAATAAATATGGGCATGCAGTTCTTCTGCTGAGGCTGGAAAGGCAGGCCGGATCACATTTACACACCCAATAGGTCTGCTTGGCTGCAATGGGTGGCTTGGTTTTGTCGGAGTCATGCACATAAGTTGATGCCTCCTTAGACACTTGGTTTCTGAGCCGTGACTCAGCACAGAAAGAAAGAGGGCTCAGAGGACAGAGCCCACCACAGAGCTAAAGGAGATGCCAGCACTCTTTTGGCCCCAGAAGGACACTCTGAAGTGGCTTTTCGGACAGCTGGCTCAGGGCTCTTGAGAACTGAGCCCAGAACTTCCTTGCACATTGGTCTGAGAACTTGATGTTATCTGCAGCTGCCCCAGCCATCAAGGCTCATACGTAATAAGGAAGGTGGAAAAGAGGGCTCTTGTTGGTCATCAGTTATTTAAAGAAAGCCCTTCGGATTTCAGCCACTTGATTGAACAGAATCAGCACCTTTGCCCTGGGAGGTCCAGAAGTAAGATATCTCTCTCCTTTGAAAGTCCCTCATCTTTCCTTTTCAAGACTAAGTCAGTGGACGCTGGCTATTTCTGGGACCTACACGCTTCACCTTCACGGGCCCATTTTTATAACTATTCTATTTTTACGTGTGTCGTGGCCATCTGTGGTTGTGGTTTTGCCAACTCGACCTTCTTTTGCCACTTGGAGTTGTCAAGACCGGGCTCTTACATTTTCATAACCTGCACACAACAGGAGTCTAGGTTGCACTTTTTAGGCTAAACCTGGCAGTTGGTGCTTACCATGTGTTTCTAAAACCAAAGCGTCACCTGAATCTAACCTCCTCTCTTTTTCTGTCAAACATCTCTGCTCTGAAATGATAAAGCCAAGCTCCTTGTCTGTTTGCGGTTCATTGATCTCTCCTGCCTTCCCCCCAGGGGAGCGCTGGAAGCAGGCTCATCTTGACCACATGCCACCTGTTTCTCTTATGCAGCTTTAATAGGCACGGGCTAAATCCCAGGCGGTCATGTGCCTCAGTTACTTGCTGAGCATTTATGTTCATCTCTTCTCTAAAGATTACAATATTGTGTTTATTTTAAAAGTACCATATTTTAAAATATGAAGAACAAAGTGTTTTAGATGCAAGCTCAGCACAAATTCAGCACCGTATTCTGTTGTCATGGTTAACGCAGCTTCTGCAGGATCCTTTTAAGACCCAGAAGATAAGTGGAGTAGGTTTTTATAGCACCGGCTCCTGTGTTTATTCTGTCAACATCCCTGGTGACATTAGGTGGCTAAGAAAAAAATCATGCCAGTGTGTTGAAGTTCATGCCAAAGGAACAGAGATGACCATTTGATGCCCAGAATCTGCTCTGCCCACAACCTTATCTTGTCCTATTTTTACATTCACAAAGGAAAATCCAAGCAATGCTTGCATCATTGGCACTTTCTGTAAAGCCGTGTCTCTGAATTTTGTGCCCTTTTCACATGTGCCTAGAGACAGTGCAGACACAAATGAAGCTCTCTACTTCTGTTTGGCAATGTAAAGAACACAGGCCACAGACAGTTGCAAAATAAACTCCAGTGTATTATTGAATACTTTAAATTTGAATTATGGGGATATGTATAAATGATATTAAATCTCTGAAAAGATTCCTTTAAACATTAAAACAAAAGAAATGATAAAGTGCCTGGGAAACCTCCCGAATCACTTATCCAGAAATAGTAAGACATAGGCACTTTCCTGGCATTGCGTAGTTATGATGAAATGATATTTAAAATATGCATAAGCACATTTTAAATTAGTAGGAAAGCACTTTATGAAACAACTAATTAAAAGCTACAGTTTAAAACATAGGCATTAAGTAGCCTCTGTGGAATATACTTGTCCCTAGATTGTACCTGACATCACAGAGACTCTCACAGTTGCCGTCATCTGTGAATTGACCTCTTTGCTCTCAGTAGGCTAGCAGAGGAGAGGTGGATGGGTGATCTTGCTAGTTTTATTTCAGCACTCTAGAAAGAGGCTCCTTTCTCCATGACCCTGATGTCTCTTACCTCCATGTTATAAACAACATCTCAGAATATTAACACAACCACCAGAGGTGTTTGTTTAATAATCTACTAAACCAAGCATGAAGGAACTCATGAGGAGCTATGAATAGCATTTAGGGACTTTTATCATTTATTTTCTATTTTGTTAGAAGCCTCAGTTCTTCACAGTAATTATGATGATTTCAAATGTGTTTTTGAAAATTGTAAGTTGCTGAAATTTATTTTGAAAATAATATTTTTGAGACAGTTTTGCTGTATTTGGCCTTGAAGTTGTAGCAATTCTCCTGCCTCTGCTTCATGGTTACTGAGATTACAAGTGTGTGCCACTGTGTATGCCCAGTTTATAATTTGTAAATAGAAAGTTCCAAAGTAGAGCCAAAGTACATGATAGTTCCTATCACTAAAAATATTTACACAGAATATTTAAAATTTTCTTCTTAAAATCTTGTCATTATTATGTATTATAATTTTATGCACTAAATATTTTGCTTAAAAATAGATTTCTGTAAGTATCATAATTACGGCATTATAAATTACTTTGCATGGTGTGTAGGCAAGAAAGCTAAGCTCACGATCACAAAGTTGAGTGGTGGCATCAGAGTTTGAATTAAGTATGATTGTAGAGTCTAATGTCTTGTCTTCCACATCCTGGCTAATACTGATGTGGAGTGGAGAGTTCACAGTGAAGTATATACTAGGCCAGTCCACTTATTCAATATTGACAGTACTGACGCAACATGTCCAAATACATCATTGTAGAGACAGTTAAACGAACAGAACTTAGACTGTCAGTGTCAACACAGACACTATATAAACACAATATGTAAATATAAATACAGACAGGTCTCTAAAGTTGTCCTATACAGACCCAAGGTGAGTGATATCTGACAATAAAGCTGTGGGCACCGGTAAATATATGTGGAATGTTGGCGCCGGTAGATGTATGTGGAATGTGGGTGCCGGTAGATGTATGTGGAATGTGGGTGCCGGTAGATGTATGTGGAATGTGGGCGCGGGTAAACATATGTGGAATGTGGGTGCCGGTAGATGTATGTGGAATGTGGGCACGGGTAAACATATGTGGAATGTGGGTGCCGGTAGATGTATGTGGAATGTGGGCGCGGGTAAACATATGTGGAATGTGGGCGCGGGTAAATGTATATGGAATGTGGAGCTTTTCAGTACAGCTTTACCAGTTACTACGTGTGCAAAATCCCTACCTCAGCAATGACTCTTTAGCTGGAAGTGGGAGAGTTAGAATTATTCAGTAAATACTATGTACTGAGTGTAAAGTACTCATAAAGGCACTCATAAAGGTTTGGGAGGAAGCCAGACTTTTAGTGAGGACATCCGTTTACTCTTAGGAGCATGTTCTCTCCATCCTCCCCCTTTCACCTTCTTATAACGATGCGAAAGTGTTGAATAAGAAAGTTGTAGTTAACTAGTGATGTAAGGCACCAGAAATATTTGTATATGAGACTAAGAAATTATGCCTGACAACACTGGCAGCACCTCCTAGTGGTAAGAGCGAAATTTCTAGACCAGACTACTGAGTCTGTTCCCAATTTTACCACAAGGACTGATGTGTGAGGTCGAGAAGTTTACCCAACTTATCTGTGCGTTAATGATCTACTGATAAAATGAGAAGTTTTCTTTCCATCTCAAAGGATTTTTGCAAGTGTTAAGTAAGATAACCACACATAGCCTTGAAGCACTTCTTGGTGTATGGTAAACACAACAAAATCATCAACAGCCAAGTAGTACAAATATTTCCTTTATTTATTTGCCCATGGTTCATATTCATGTGTTTATTCTGAATATGTGCATCATATATCACTGTAGAAATGGAGAAAAGAGCGTGAGAGACGTCTCTGCTAGAGTTTCCATTGCTGTGAGAAAACAGCATGACTGAAAGCAAGTTGGGGAGGAAAGAGTTTGATTTCAGCTTAAGTGCATGGTCAGAGATCGCAGCCCAGTATGAGGGAAGTTAGGGCCGGAACCTGGGACAGGAGCTGATGCAGAGGCCATGGAGGGTACCACTTACTGGCTTGCTGCCTGAGCCTGCTTTCTCATACAGTTCAGGACCACCTGTGGGTGTGGTACTACCCACAGGGAACTGAGTCCTCCCAAGCAAACAAACAAAAGAAACATTACCAGAGATACCCAAGCTTTCCCAGCAGAATTGAAAGTCAGAGTGAATTTTCTACTAAAAAATGGAGGGAGGCTGTTAGTGAATTACTAACATGAATAGTTATTCTTTGGGAGCCTGGAAAATTAGGTTATTATAAAGGAATTAATTTCAAAACCAGGGCTTCTTGAATTAGTATGCTGTTCTTGGGGTAAATATAATTGTTTGCTCTGGACCCTTGAAAAAGGAGTTGCTTAGCCCCAAAACAGAATTCACTATTCTTATTCTTTAGTTACTGTGCTTTTGCTTTCTAGGTGACAGGAGAGTCTCTGTGCATTTCCAGGGGAAGGTGGCAGTCTTGGCACCTAGCATCCAAGAACTCTCACTGGTGTTTGTGTGCCATGGGGCTTTTCCTGTCTGTTTTGAAATTGTTCTGAATTATTAACTGTTAAAACTGATATGAAGTCAGTCTTTTGCCTGTTACACGCTCTACAAGTTTTGCTGATAAGACAGGAAGCTGAGAATTGCTGGTCAAAGATGCATTGCATAGGCAGTTGTCAAATTTGGTGTTTATCAGAGAAACCCGGAGGTTGCTAAAGCACACATTGCTGGGTCTTGCTCCCAGAGATTAAGCCTCATTAAAATAACAATTCATTCCCAGTTAGTGAGGAGCAGCTCCTCAAGGGACCGCTCTTTGAGAACTACTATGATAAACTAACCATGGAAACCAGTCTACACCGAACCATTTAAGTTCTTTATAAGATCAATACATTTAATAAGCTGTTTATCGTCTTACTCAGATAATACTTAAGCAACTATAAAAGCAGATTCTCAAAAATTAAAAATCTCTTATGTACATAGACAATTAGAATCGTCTCCACTTTCTCTTGATGGTAGCAGTATTAATATTAACTGGGTACCCAGGCACTGGGTTGCCTGCTCTACTTTAATCCATGCCAGTAATTTAGTCCATGTGAGTTTTGTGAGATTTGTTACTGGAGGTCTCCAAATGATTTCCCCTGATCTTTTTTTCCCCTTCAAGAGCAAATACTATTCACCCCCCATTCCAGTTTACTAGTTCAAGAGGCCCTAGTTCGAAGTTACTGTTGATACTTGTCATGATCTAGTTAATTTTGTTCTCCAGAAATGACTAATAATGTTAATATTAAACTAAATTCTTTATATTTTCGTAGAGATAGTAGAGTTTTGTAGACTGTCTAGTTGTGTTCACATTAAAGATAAAAGTAAAGAAAATGTCTAAGTAAGACCCCTTCTTTTTCCCAGGGCTATGCCCAGTGAACCTTTGTCCCCACTTGTCTGACTTCTACCTGTTGGTCACAGAATCCCTTTGTTATAGAGTAGCTTTGTCATACATTAATCCTTGGTTACCTTGTCTACAGTGTGCCTTTGGTCACATCATGCCTTTGTCACATGGTACTTGGTTGTGCCTATGTCAATGTGAATGGATGCTCCCCTTGTTTTCCTATGTGTACTTCACTTAGAAAGCCTTCACGGCTCCCGTGGTCTAGGTCCCTGACATGGCAACACAATGCCTGGGTGCCTGTTGTTTATAAATGGTGCTGTCCTAAGAGAAAGTGGAAAGAATCTTATTTTCCTACATGTACAAAACATGTATTTTTTTTTTATTTGGAAAATCTGCCTTTAATATTGTTTAATTAATTAAATATATTCTGTGGAAAATATCACTGTATCTGTTTTCTAATTTGGCCAGAAAGAAAAATAGCAAGGAATATTGTTTTCTTAAAAGCTAGAGACCTCTTGTGGTCATTCATAATAGTACTTTAAAAACAGATTTATTCAAATTTGTCAGATTTCCAAATTTCTGGTTTAGGTAACATCCATTTAAAAATAGAGGTATTACCTAAAACCTGCCAAAATACATTTCATCAGCAATAGTATTCTACACTCAGTAATGTATATGTATATATATGTATATATGTGTGTGCATGCATATATATGCTTATATATATATGTGTGTGAATGAAATATATAGATATTTCAGTGAGAGGAATACTACCTAACAAATTATCAATTCATCAAACATAGGAAGATGTATAAATATATAGACATTTCATTCAGTGAGAGGAATAATACCTAAGAAATTATCAATTCATCAAACATAGATAAGTGTAGAAATATATAGATATTTTAGTGAGAGGAATACTACCTAACAAATTATCAATTCATCAAACATAGGAAGGTGCTGAGGTCTTAACTTTTGTTAAAGAGCTTTTCCAAACTGTATATTTGTGTATCAGAATATCTGGTAAATTTTTATTCTAATTTATATATAAGGTGACTAAAGCTCGAAAAATTATGTGATGTTCATTTTTACAATATCAAATTCATCTGGACTTCACTCACTATGAATGACTTAAGTGGCTGGGAATTATAGACATAATTCACAAGAGATTGCCAGATTGCAGGATTACCATTCTTAATTTATTTTTAAAAATATTTAATTTTTTTTCTGTATTTTTTATTATTTGTGATATTCATAATGCATGTAATTGTTTTGTATGCTTGGTTGTTTGGTTTTGTTGTTGTTGTTTTGACGTTTGAGACAGGGTTTCACTGCATAAGCCTAGCTGACCGGGAAATTGCTCTGTAGACCAGTCTGGCCTCAAACTCATAGAGATCTTCCTACCTCTGCCTACCTGTGCACCACAATCACTTTTTGTTTTAGATTTAACATTTTCTTTGACCGAGTGATCTAATTCTTCTACTTTGCAAGCCATGATCTTTCTCTTGCATTTGATCTGTTCTATTGATTTACCTGGATCTGGCCTCTCTCCTCCAGCCACCACAGTAATGCAATGATGTGCACAGCTATGAAGGATGCAGACAGTTAATAAAACTCCAAATAAACATGTAGATTGAAAATAGGTTTTATTACTCCTAACAGGCCATTTTTTGGTCTGGAAAAATAAAAGGAATTTTAGATCATAGAATTTAGAAACAGCAGTTCCTCCATGCCTGTTATGATGATAAAAAAAGAACAAACTTCACCATTTTTCTTATCAGTTAATGATATTCTTGCACTGTTTACATTTTAAGAGGTAAAAACAACATTCATGATAGGATATTCAGTATATCAAAAGTTTAAAGAAGTAAACAGGAGCTGAATGTGGTGGTGGATTAAACATGAGATTAAAGGCAGAAGCAATTGGATTCCCATGAGTTTAAGGCCAGCCTGGTTGACATAGTGAATTCCAGGTCAGCCAAGGGTCCATAAACTAAAACACTCAAGGGAGGGGAGGGGCAGAAGGACAGAAGGAGAAAGGGAGGGAGGGAGGGGGAGAGAAGAGAGAGAGAAAGAGAGAGAGAGAGAGAACACATATATTTTACATGCTTGATATGTAAGTGAGGACAGATAACACAATAGCATCCAGAAACACCAAGTAAGCCCACCTTAAAGACAATGGTAGTCTTTTGTTGTTGTTGTTTTTGGTAAGTAAAACTATGGTGGTTTAGGCCTGGAGAGTTGACTTGTCAGTCAAGAGCACTGTCTGCTCTTCCAGAAAATGGCTTCAATTTCTAGCACCCACGTGGTAGTTCACAACCATCTGTAACTCCAGTTCCAGAGGAGATCCCCAGGCATGGTCCTTTTCCTGATCATATAAATCAGCATCCTCTTCCAGGAGCAAGCCTACTAAGAAATGTCCCAGGTGCTTCAAGTATTTTATCTCATTAAACTTCCATACCACTTAGCGTAGGTGCGGTGGTTTGAAAGAAAATGGCCCCCGATGGGAGTGGCACCATTAGGAGGTGTGGTCTTGTTGGAGGAAGTGTGTCACTGTGGGGGTAGGATCTGAGGCTTCTTTTCTCAAGCTTCACTCACTGTGACAGTCAGTTGACTTCCTGTTGCCTGCAAAATGCAGCACTCTCAGCTCCAGCACATCTGCCTGTGTACCACCATGCTCCCTGCCATGATGATAAGGGATTGAACCTTTGAGTCTGTAAGCCAGTCACTCCAATTAAGTGTTTCCTTTATAAGAGTTGCCATGGTCATGGTGTCTTTTCACAGCACTAGAAACCCTGTTTGAGACAGTAGGTTCAAATTCTTATCATCTATATTATATCTAAAAAATAATGGCGACATTATTTTTATTTAAAAAATATTGTAAAAGTAACGGCGACAGAGGGCCCAAATTAGGAGTGGAGCTAGAATTTAACTCCGCTCTACCTGATTTTAGAGTTCGGTTTCCTTTTCACTCTAAGAATGAACTGATGGATGGAATGCATGGCTCTGTGGTAGAAGCCCTGAGCCTCCACCCAAATGACTAGACTAAAAAATTGTCAAGAAGCTCAGTTCTGCTATTTAAAGACATAAAATATACTTTAAAACATTCAAATCATAGAAGAACTGTGAGGAACAACAAAGGAAGTACTCTAAACGGGAGGAGAAACTCCCTAAGCTTTTTGTTCCTTTCAGGGACCTTCTTACCTGGGCTGCTGCCTGCCATACTTTCCTTGTTCATAATTCCATTCTTTGGCCCTAGAACTATTCCTCTTCCTTGTGGCTGTCTATTCTGTTACACCTGCCGCCAGGCCTCTATATGTGTGCCAGGCATTAGCTCTTACATAGCAAATCTTTGTAGTTCCAGGATGCAGCAGAAATGCCTAGAACACAACGCTCAAGTAATATTTGATAGTGAATCATAAAGGAACTTACTTCGTGGCAATATTTGTATAAATTTTCTGAAAGAGAAACTTTATTAGTCCACTGTGATTACAGATTTTAAGAGCCATGCAGTTATGAGTAGAATTAGAATACAGAGTCTGTAGTTATCCTGACCATGGTTATAGAGACAGTGTTTTAAGGAAACTGAGTTTGTGACTAGTATTGTTGTTGATTGTACTATCTTATATATGTGCTCAGTTGTCACAAAAACCTTACAAATGGAATAAAATGATCTCTATTTCAAAAATGATAAAAGCAGGACACAGTCCCTGTTTTTTCTGCTATAAATGAGCATACCTAACCAAAAGGCAGTTTTACATTGCCGCTATTGATGTATTCATGTGATACATACTTTGTGATTACATAGTAATATCTTCTAATGAAACTACATCGATTCCTAATCCAATTGCTTTGCCCACTAGAACTTTTCCACCCAAGTAAAAGCCCTGAATGTCTTGAGAAATTGGCGCTTTTATGCTCAAGTAATGTTCAAAACCCACAAATAATTTGCTATCATAATTTTCCTTGTGCTCCAAACAAGACAGTCGTATTTTAGAAACTTTTCCTGCCAAAAAAAAAAAAAAAATTTCATCATTCCATTTCATCTCGCAGGTAACCAACCTCTTAAGGCCCTTGGCAGGCCAGGCTCTTCAGCTTCTTTGGGGCAAAACTACATTTCCCAGAAGCCATTTCGTGTGCGGAGCGCGTCCTTCCCGCCACAGGGGGCCTTGGGAAACCAGAGGACGCCACATAGAGCTTCCCTGGCGAGAGGGCCCACGGACGAGGCTTCCTGACCCGTGCACCCCGAAATGGCTCGGAGGCAGGACGAGGCGCGGGGGGGCGCGCCCCTGAGGGCGGAAGGCCGGCCGGATGCGGAGGTCAGGCTCATTCTGTACCACTGGACCCACTCCTTCAGCTCTCAAAAGGTAACGGCCAGGGGCCGCGGGCCGCGCTCGGGTTCAGCACCGGGACAGCTCCCTCGGCGTGGCGGCGGGCCCTGACCCTGGTGCCTGCACTGCTGGGGCGCCCTAAGTGTGGACCCGCAGGAGGAGGATGACTAGGGAAGCAGTGATGCAGACACTGTCATTCAGGAAGCGCCACTAAGAAGCATCACATTCAGCCTAGAGGTTTTGCCCTCTTGAGCTCTGGACCCTGGAGAGGGAGGCAGGAAAACGTGCCTCCCTGCAACCCTTTGATCTACTTTCCTTCTGTAAATATGCATCATATGTATACACATACAAAAATATATGATATATGTATGTCTATGTATGTGTATATATATGATGTATATCATACATATAATATGACACACACACACACTCAGAGAGAGAGGGAGAGGGAGAGAGTTTT